>KN483624.1:44194-65224 GCA_000787095.1 Periophthalmodon schlosseri | reverse complement strand
GACATGAGCGCTTCGTGCTACCTTTGTAGCGTCCTTTGTAGCGTCAACAGTGCTACCTTTGTAGCGATGACTTGTTAGCAAGAACAAATATGCATATCCCATGCCTACGGCTTCGCGCGCAACTTCGTCAAGACAGTCTGCGAGAGCAATAAAGTAAATAAAAAATAAAAAAATAAAAATAATAATATTTTTAGCAAAAACAATATATCCGTTAACATTAGAAAGACATATTATACGTTTTTTGAAAGCTCTCGACCTTCCCCATGTCACCGTGGGGTCAATGTGGAATGACGAGCGCGTTAGCGCCCGTCATTCGACATGATGTCGGGGTCGCCCATTGACCTCTCATTGGTTTCCATTCATTTTAGCAGTAATAAATATGGCCCGTAATAAATATGCATGCATCGCCCATGCATTCATCGTTGCGAAAGCAATAGGCCCTACGCCCTGTAGGGGCTTGGGCCTAAAAATGGTAGTTTTCAGAAAGTTAACAGCTCCCTTTAACCTTTTGTTCAGTAGAGATTGGCAATTTCAGGTCTGCAATTATCCAAATGATTCTAATGGTGTATGGATTTTTAAAAGCACTTCCTGTATTACCACATGACATCACAAGGTGGAACAGAGTGTTTTCATTTTGAGAGAAGAATTCAGCCTAAATATGCAGGATTTGTGTGTTAAACATGTGTGAATGAAACAAAACACAACTCCAGGTATTTTTGTGATGAGGAAACAACATTAAAAACATAGATTGGAAAATAGCCTAATATGGGGCCTTTAACAGTTGCAAAAATAACAAAAAATTTAATACATTTACAGACCGAAACAATGCCAGATTATTACCCATATTACAGGTGCAAAGCTGAAAAACTTGCTGTTGCACCAATTCCGATCCTGAATGACAAATGCATGTGTATTCTGAACAGTATTCTCTCCTAAGCACAGCTGGATTACATGCATCCGTATATGTGATGTATCTCTCAGGGTTTGAGTGAAAACGCAACCACTCCACACTTTAAAGTTCCTTTTTGGAGATGATGTTCTGGCCTGAGATTGAAAAGTCTGACTGTAAGATGACTCCAATCTTCAATGGACGAGCACTCATGTCCTCTGGTCTTCTCCAGCTGTGAGTGCCCCCTCTCCCCCCCCCCCCCACACACACACACACACACACGCGCATACCGACACAATGAAGACACAATACAATGCCCCCTCCTGTACACTGGATCTGCAGATGAATATGAAATCACACAGAGGTATAAATATTTATGAAATGCATTATTCTTTGGCTCTTTGCTAAAGCAGAGGTGAGCATAATTTGGGGCCCTGTCTCGTGGTGTTGTGCCGGTTCTTTCACAAAGGCCCGGGAATAAGCTGGTGTTAACTACATACACACATCGGGAAAGACACACCTATGCAAAAAGGTGCAGGAATCCATATCGAGGAGGCTTAAGTGGAACAGTGAATGGGAATGGGAATACAGGCGCCTGTGTCTGTTTGTGATACAGCATCTTGGTATAGTTCAGACTATGAGACTCATAGACATGCATGGATGTACAGGACAACAATGTGCCTATTATTGCGGTTTATTGATTACATTGCAAATTTCAGTATTTTTCAGTACTGCTGGCTATTTTTTTGCTGTCTTTCTTTCATCTCTCTCTGTGAATGAGCTATCTGCTAATTCAGAAAAAACAAGCAATAATCTGGCTTCTTACCATAGACTGTATATATGAATGGATATTTATTTATTTATTTATTTGATTGGGACAATGCATGTTAATGAACAGACATGATACAACATGAATGTAAACATACCAGATTATGGCCAAAGGCTAATTTACATCCGTAGTCCCAAGGGCTGGGGTCACAAAAGGGTCAAAATAAAAATTGCACACTACACTCATTGCACAGTTCCCATAATTGCACATTCCACTCATTGCACATTCCACTCATAGCACATTCCACTCATTGCACATTCCACTCATAGCACATTCCACTCATTGCACATTCCACTCATAGCACATTCCACTCATTGCACATTCCACTCATAGCACATTCCACTCATTGCACATTCCACTCATAGCACATTCCACTCATTGCACATTCCACTCATAGCACATTCCACTCATTGCACATTCCACTCATACCACATTCCACTCAATATAGCTAACTTGCTAGCCGCCACGTTCCAAATAGGAAGTGAGCATGTGTGCGCTTCCGTCTCCATCGACTCTCCAATTCACTTTCTATTGAAAAACTGTCGCCCCTCTCTGTGTAACTGCTGCTGTCAGGCTCGTCATTTTGGTCTTAAAATGTTCGTATTAACACGCTCTACGTGATCCTGGTATTTTTATTTCGCTATTGTGTCCATAAGTCAAGTTATGAACATTAATAACAAATCAGGAGCCTTCTTTCCCTGAGATTGCACCTGCTTTAACATATCAGTAAATCAGTGGTTATGACATTGCTTTACATTCAATCAGTCATTCATTTTAATTTCACATGAACCAAACCGGTGCTAGAGGCATTTCAATCAAATATTGAGATTCATCAAATTGAAATTAATTTTGACAATCCAATAGATTCCCACAACTGTTCTCCAATTAACTCCTGTATTATTCCTTGTCCATCGTTACAGTAGTTTTACCCTCTTCATGCTTTCGGCCTTTTTGGCTGCTCAAGGATTTAAGAATTGAAGAATTGAAGGAGATGACGACACTTATACTTGTATACTTTTTAAGAATATTTTCCGCAGAGATGCATGGCTTCATGGTCTTTTGCTAGTTAAATGTTGGCTCAGTACATTACACACACATTTTTATATAGCGCTTTCCCACCTTCAAGGCACTCAAAGCATTTTACATCAGGGAGCCACTCACCCATTCACACACACATTCATACACCACAGTGTACGCAGACACTGAGGGCAAAGTGGCTTAGTGTCTTGCCCAAGGCCACAATGACAGCATTCATCTGTGGGAGCTGGTATTGCACCGCCAACCTGTGGGTCAGTGGATCTGACCACTCCACCAATTATGTTTTCTTTCGAGGGTGGAATTCGAACCGCCAACTTTCGGATCAGTGGACAAACACTCTTCCAACTGAGCTACTGTCACCCGCCCATTATATCACTTCTTCCTCTGTCCTGGAGTAAAATGACAGCTAATCACAAAAATCATCTCAAAATAACCTGTAATATTGAATGACTAAATGAACACCATTGCCTCTATATCAAACACCACTCACTTAATGTCTGTCTGTCAGTGTTATGCTCATGACAACAACCTTCACAATCATCTTTATACGAAACGTTTTTCACCTTATTCTACATCCGACCGCGTCGCCTTGATGAAGTCTGCATCGCCGATTACCATGTTACGTGTTCGAGCGAAACTCTACAGCGCCACGGACTCATCCAAAGGTAAAGTGCACCAAAACAAAGTTATTACCCCTCCCTCCTCCCTTCTTTCTCTCTCTCTCCTCTCTTCTCCTAATTTCTGCGTCCTCTAGTGTGATGGTAAAAAATGAGGCCCCTTACGCCGTGAGCTGCAGCTTTTTTTGATTGAAGTGAGTGATTTTCCCCGGCCGCGCACCTGCGTAAAACAGATGATAATGCTGTTGGAGTCATTTACTGTGACTTTACTAAGATGAATACGAGTGCCGCGTTCTCATCATGCAAATGTAGCTACGCGGGAAAAAGCCCTCGCATCTCGGGGGGAAGACTATTTTTGCAAGCGTTACAAAGAAAGATTACCCGTAACCAAGTGATTCAACTCTTTATCTGCCAATGCAAACCGGGCCCTTACCATCGGAGGTGACTGTTATTTTTATTTGTTTTGGGTATAACGTGGTGTTAATGTAATTTTGAGCTCAGAAGGAGTAGCTGTGGGCTGCGCAGTCATGCTCAGATTGATAGGAAGACATCATGGTTATTGGACAGCTCAGTGCTACATAGCCTGTAGCCTAAATGTCCCAGTCTGCCTCTGTATCTGAGCCTCCTGTCTGTCCTCTCTCTCTCCTTCTCTCCTCCTCTGGTCTAATAGACGTTCATTTGCTCTGTCCATTGCCCCTGCAGGCCACGTGTAGTACTCTGGCTGACCCGAGCGGCATTGGAACATAGGATTACAGACATGAGGAGACATACTGTACGTTCACATGATTACTTATTGAATGAAACACAAAGCTAAAAATACATATGTTTTTGTATGTGTATACAGGCATAGGATGTTGACTCTTATGTAAAGAAATAAACTTGTCCGGTTTCACAAATCCACATTTTTTACCTTCCAAAGATCCATTTAGTCTTGGCTCCTGTTAAGTTAAAGGTAGACTGCAAAGGGTTTGCCACCTGCTTATCCCCATGGAGATGTTATTACTTTGCCTAGAATGTGCCACAGCATGGCATTAATTATCTAGAGCTTTGTTGCTCCTGGTGGCGTCATCTGCTTCTCTCCATGGTAGCAGAGCCAAGTTACATAATTCATCTTTAAGGTTAACTTCAGGGCCATGTAAAGTTACAGTTGTTAATGTATCCCACTGTTTAATTTCCACATGTTTTGGTGTTACTGTTTGGAAGAAAAGGGTTTTCTATTGTTCTTTGGAACAAGAACGAAAGAAAGACTCAACAGCAGTATTTGAAATCACTAAGTTGTATCGAAATGATTCTGAATACGGAAAGATATGTTAGCTTCACCCACAGACAGGACTATTCCAGTCACACTGCGTAGCTGTTTACTTCGTCATGTTCGCTCTTGCACAGGCATATTTCAATAAGCTTTGATATTTCACTCAATCGACAACTGTAAATGTGCCCCCAGTCTCCTACCTGATTTGGGAGGTGAACAGAGACTTTTGCAGTCCAACTTCTTCAAGACAGCGTCCCAGGTCAGTGGTAGCTGATAGGTCCCTCGTCTCTGTGGTTGTTTTTCCAGATCTTGATTGCCTCCTTCATCCAATGCGTGTGTATTTTTTTTCTATTACAATGATTCTGGCAGTGCCCCTGTACATGACATAAATTTCTCTTTCACAATATTCCATAATGGCAGATTTTTGTTTTTTTGGTGGCTCATGCGCTTGCCCATTTTTTTTTTATTTTTTTTTTCAGTTTGTTTCTTTGTTTGTTTGTTTTGTACAGGAAATAAAAAATGAAAAGCTTTACATAAAACAAAAACTGACAAAGTTTAAGTTTTGGTGAGTCAATTAATTGCACTCATAAATTACATTGCTACAAATTTCTTGCATTAAATCCAAATTATTTTATTAATTACTTAGACCAAAGAACCACAATAAACCCATATTTATCAATTTATTTACTCAAACTTATGCTCTGGCAGCTACACTGATTTGATACCATCATTCAAGTTGTTCTATCGGCCCATTGTGTGATTACAATGCATCAAGACACAGCCCACATGGGAAATGGCTGCTCCATCACCAGTCCTATCTTGTTCCATCATTGTCATCAGCGCATTTCTCATGTGCCATTTGAAAACGTATTACCTTTGCATGCTATCGAGGATTTGAGAGCAAGATTTTCAACTTGGCCTGTTTTGATATTTATGAATAGTTGCATCAGGGGACAGGGAGATTGTTCTCTCTCCATAGCAGTGTGGGGTGTTAGCATGCGTGGGTACATATTGAGGAATGGGGCATAAGTAAGTGACCTGGGACTCCCCCATGTTTAATCTGAGTGAAAACAGAACTCATGTGCAGAGCTGAATATTGAGAATGGGAGCGTGTGTGCTCTGTGGGCTTATGGGCCTACGCAGGTGTCAGCAGATCAAAGTAATGTTCACCTGTGGAAAATGCTTTTACCCAATGAACAAGAGATGGAATCCTTTAATAAATTCTCCCACAGGGTTTGGTGGTGTTCGGGTTACTACAAAACATGTTTTGAGCTAATCCCTACATTTTACAAAAGGGTTGCTGTTGCTTTTTGAAATAATGTTGTACTGTGCAAATACTGATTCATTAAAGATAGACTAGATAATTACATCTGCTTGTCTCCATGCCTAGAATGTTCCACAGTATGGTATTAAATTGCATTTATTCAATTACCTGTGTTTTTATTGCTAAAAACACATTGAAAAATATGCCTTCTTACTCTGAGTCGTGCTGCCTCTCCACAGACCAGACCCATAATTCTCGCTTCCATGGAAATAGATACATTTGTGAACATACATAATGATAAGCAGATGGCAGACTTGCAACACTCACTGTCACATCAGATTCATATTCCGCAAGGTTGAAGGGGTGCAGTGTCTTGCACATGGATACATTAGTAGATTGCCCATGTTGAGCTGGGATTGAACTTCCACCTTAGCCACAGAGGAACCATCTAACTAATCTAATCAATGAAGTGTAAAAAAAAATAGCAACTAAATTAAATGAGTTGCAATTTTGATTTATTTTTACATAGAAATATGAGCAAGTTTCTAGTCTATGTTGGACTAGACCAGAAGCTTAAACCAGTGCATTTCAAACTCCTTTTTCATAACTTGTCTACCTCAAAAATTGATGGTTTGAGTAACCGTCCAAAGAAACCCATACACCTCTGGCTAAACTATTCCTGCTATTTAACTAGATCTAGTGAATGTGGTGTTGGGGGCTTAGCTGATGAGGTTTAGAAGCTCCAGTCTTTTATCTCTGTATCTCTGGTGTGTTGTTCCCTGTGATCATTAGGATGTTTTAATTCAACACCAAAGGACTGAGAGAGTGGCCTGCGGTTTTTCACCATATCTCATCATCACCGTTCCCTCCGCTTTACCCAGTACTCCCAGCCTCTCCACCGTAGTTGGCATGTATAATGTGTGCGTGTGTCTGTGTGTGTGTGTGTGTCGGTGCTTAATTTGTAAATCAGATGTTGCCGTAACAAAAAGTGGCTTTGGGACCAGTGTCCATACAAGGTCAAAACTTTAGCGTAACACAAACAGTAGGTGAGGATAAGCACTCAGAAACGCCGAAATACAATGCAATTGACCATCTTACTCAATCCTAAGCCATATCAAAGTCCATTTTATTTATCAAGCACGTTTTTATACATGTGTCGCACCGGGATGTTTATCCATTTTGACTCAAGTCACAGCAGCACCTGTCACTGTAACCACGCCTTCCGGACGCCCTCCCAGGTGCTCGCTCCAGGCACAGCCCTCCCCTTCCCTCACCCTATATCGGCTCAGTCTGACTCTGCTACAGTATGGAACAGATCTGGATTGGTGCAAAAGCTGCTCATTCACATAGGATTGTTCACACCATTAGTCTAAAGCGTGTGACTTTACCTGTACTTAGCCCTAATGCTGCAATATGGGATTTCTTCACATCCTCATCTGCCCCCTCTGTCGTCAAAGTGCATTTAATATTGTGAACAATTTAATCCCATTTTGCCGCTTTGGTTCCTTGACAAAGTGAGTTGCCTGTAACTTAGATTCAGAACTCCTGCTCTGTACGGGAGGTTGGAAAGTGGGCTGGACCACTCTCACTGAAGGGGGACAGTGGCAGGATCAGGCTGGAGGACAGCTCTGTGCCGGGATGAGACGTAGTTTACGGCTCACAAAAATGTGGGTTTAATTTGTCTAGAACACAAATGTCTGTGTTTATATTGTTCAAGACCTTAAACATAAGGTATAACTCCAGTCTAGTTACCGGATCAAAGAAAACAGTTGGAGGAACGCACTCTGACAGTTGCCGGATCCTCTTCCGGCTTGTTCCGGCTCAAATTAAGCCCTGATGTGTGTGTGTGTTTGAAAGCAGAATTTTTGAGGAGCTCTGATCAAAGACTTCCACCTACAGTGCTGGTGATCCTTCTTTTCTGGCACTCTCTCCGTCAGCAGCAGATGTCTCAGATCTCCTACATGCAGTGTTGTGGGTTCATGTTAAACACGGGGCCGGTGGAAAGTAATGTTTTCAAAAGCCAAACCTGCTCTTGTTCAAACATGTCTCTCATGCTTACCTGTTTGTTAAATGTATTTGTTTGAAAACTACTAAAGCAGAAAAAGGGAATTCAATGTAAAAAAAAGAACAAATCATATCATTCTTATGCACTGGTACATCCACACACATACATGGAGCATCCCAGAATTGGATAGTTGCCTGATGCACACAAAGGTTTGGTTCCAGACCCGACTGCATTCGAAGTAGGAGGAACTAGCTCGCCAGGCAAGGACCTAACTTATTTGATTGTGAATCCAAAAGAAAGATTTGTATCTGTCACTTAATAACACTTTGAGATTGTTTTGCTTCAGCATCTGACAAAGCTGTGCACACACATGAACGCATAATGCTCTAGAGTCAAAGGGTTTGTGAGAGTAAGGATAAAGTTAGAGCATAAATGTTTAATCTAACTACATCCTTTTTAAGATATAACATGGTCAAAATCTGGTACCCAAGCTTTAAATAGACTTTAGTTTCTGCATTTGACCCTTTCATCTCTTGGGTGCTGTTGGGCAACTTGCGAGGAATCACAGTCACATTCTCTCGAGCCAAGATCTTGATCAGGAGTGACTGGAGGATAGTTTTCATTTTTTTAAAATTTGTTGCCATCTATGCAGAACTTTATGCTTGGCAAAAGCATCTTGTTACATGCAAGTATATGAATGAATGAGTGTGACTTCGGAGTGAACAGTTATTAGTGTGTACTGGAGGCTTTATGTAATTCTGTTGAAGGTGTATCCACAGACTGTCAGCTCTGTGACAGTGATCCTAGCAGCCCATACCCCAGGGAGTGGACATACTTGGGTTTAACTCAGCAAAGTGCTTTGATGCAGTAAATATATTGCAAAGCACTAATGAGTGATGACTGGTAACTCAAATATGACGTGTTTCAAAAGGTGGTAAAAGTGTTACTGCCAGACTTTTAGAGATATATTATGCTAGTTTCTAGTATTTAACAGAGATTATTGTTTTGTATTTTGTTCAATGTAAACCACTATATTGATCCAGTGCTCTACTGATGGCCCCACTTCATCACAGTGGCATTTCAACATTCACAAGGTTTTTAATTTTCAAAAAAGCCTACGCAATATTTTCTTAACTCTATGTGAATGACATGGAGTTTGAACAGTCATAGTAAGTAAAGGCACGTGGGCGGGGATAGGGGGTAGGTAAAAACTGACAATTTCTGAGCATTCCAGCCTTAAATCCAGAAAATACATGGCTACTCAAACATGCATGAATCGCTCAAAATGCAACCCCAAGTAAGCTAACGATAAAGGAATCCCATTGGTTAAACGCTCATGGAAGTCAATTTTGCATAATGCGTCTCCTTTAAACCCAATAATCTGACGAACATGATGGCCTCAATTGTGCTGTCTTTAATCACTCATATCTGTCCTGAAAAAGAGTATTTTTGTCAAGTTCCCAAGGCTCCGCGGTGACCGGTCTATCTTTAACTTCCACACTCATCAATTACAGTGTCTAGAGCATCAGAGGACGAGTGCTGACACCGTATCACAAAGACTCCAAAGATTGACTGTCTTCTGTGTCACTGTAAGAGGGGACAAGGGACAGGGCAACTGAACAGACAGCAAAATCATATCTTTGAGTTGTGCTATAGTTTCGGAAAAACCCTGTTTGTTTCAATAGTCTGTGCTCTCCCAATACAATGTTTTTAGGATACATGCAATGCCATCTTTGGTTTTTAACGTGGAACCAGTCATAAAACATTGGTACATACACTATTACACTTTAATTTGGCTTATTAGCAGTTTATTAAGAACAATTCAGGCTTAGTAACTATTTAATTAAGGGGTTAGGGTTGGATGTAGTGGTAAACTATCTACTGAATAAGAATTAAGTCTTTGGGCTTACTATAGGCTATTAAAATTGTACTTATTTTAAAACATTTTCTAGACAATTTTGACAAAAATTTCTAGCTTAAGATCTGGAGATGAGTTCTTCGGTACCTACCCGCATTGCTGCTCCACTGGTTGAACGATGGGTCAGCTGCAAAGAACACATTTACCAGAGACAGTACTATCTATACAAGTAGTTGACTTTCATGAACGGTGAGTCTAGGAGTTTAATGTGTGAACAAAAGTTTGGCTAGATTTTATTTTGGCACATAGGCATTCAATGACTCAGGACTTTGCTGCTTTACCTGGGGAGGTTTTCAAGGCATATCTTGTCTGAAGCTGTGGCATGGAACATGGTCCAAAACAGTTTGGAAGATAAAGGAAGTGGCTGGGATGAGGGAATTCATCACCACAAAAAATTCACTTTCCAGCATCAATTATGACTAACTTGGTTTTCAGTGCCATCCACAACTCTCATGTTAAAGGGTCTGATATGGAAAAAAACAAAACAAAACCCTGGTCTCAAAGGATTCAAAACTAAAATATGAGCTTTAAGTACCTACAAGCTTCCTAGTTTCCTAGTTTTTCATGTTATGTGGATTTAATTATCTTGATCCATTTTACTTTGTTGTGTCTGGCAAGAAAATGGCAGAAGCTACAGTATGTTATTGTGTTTCCATGGTTTCACCAGATCACCCCCGCACACACAGGTACATGCTGGCACACACTAGTACACACTGCCATGGCTTGGAGGTGTTTGTTTCTCTTTTAAATGGGCGACACGCCATATGTGTGGTCATTAGTCTAAAGAGCGTCCTTCAGCCACTCCAGAGGACAACGTGTCAATGAGTAGATTAACTAGCCACCGGTGTTCCCCGGCTTTACTAAAAGACCTTGAATTATAGCAACTTTCACTTTGTTTCACTCCCATCTATTTCACGGGGAAATATCGCAAGTCACAAATGCCGTGACGGATGTATAGCTTAAGGGCGAAATGTCCCCGTGTTTGTTTAGAACATGTTTGAGAAGAAAAATATGATGTTCTAGAACTTGATGTTTGTAGGGGATACACTGTATTTGAATGAAATAACCAAATGGAAAAAACATACATGTTGAAGTTTACCATTTTTCAACAATAAAAGTACTAGTATAAGTTACCGTATCACTTGTTAACAATTTTTTGTACTTGTGTCTTTGAATAATAACACATAGTAAAAGCTGGTGGATCCAAAATACACACTTCTCCAATACTTTACAAAGATGTGAGTCTGTCCATAGTTGAATCTCCCTGAGTTCAGATGGGCGTGACTGACAGGCGAATTAACCAATCAGGGACACGTATGCTCCGTCCATATCAATACAAATTGGCTGTTAACGAGGAAAAAAGAAGGGAAAAATATTACAGTGGACAGAACAACACTGCACATTTCTGCAGAAACAATGAGCATAGCACTAAACTCTGTTATTCGAAACGATGTGTGACCAATGAGCTCCTTCGTTTCACATGCGTCACTTAAAAAACAAACAAAACAACAAATCTGATTGCACTATCCTGTTTGTTTCTGGCTTGAGACCCGACGAAGAGCGTGGTGACAAGACTAATAGCCCTCTGTAAGACACACAAAGAGGTATCATTCTGGGTTTGCTAGGAATATGGATATGCCCATTATTTACAGAGATTTCAACGTGGGCACAACCAAAAATCAAACTATACCAAAGAATTCTCACTTGTGGAGGGCATGTCAGAATTCCATGGAAGAGTTCACCTACCAAATGTGCGTTTATAGCTAACATGTGGAATAGCATGAAACAAAAACTGAGACAAAGTTCAATGTCTTTCCTGAAATGAAATAAGATGAAACTACAACATGTTTTTTTTGTTAAATGAATGATAATTTCAGCGCAAGATGGCAAATTTGTGGACCCAATTCTTAACAAAAATGAAAGGATTCTCTGTTTTAAACTATCGACAATTTAGAATGTTATGCCATCAAGCGCAGCCAACCTTTTACACAATGGAAGGAACAATTGGAAATGGCATTCAGAGAGCCCAGGATCAATGTGTTTGGCCTAAGTTGTGTTGTAGCAGAAGAGTGAGCCAGCACTGCTCTTTGCTCCACTTAAGGTTTTTAACCCCTATTAGACCGAGGCCTGGCTGTCGCTCTGTCCTGCCGGGGCTGCACTAAATTGCCAATTTGGAACCTTATATCTGGCCCGGTCCTCTCGGTGTCCATTACCACACAGACTGTCTCTGTTAGACTCACACAGGCGCTAACACACATCTAGGCCTTCTGTATTCACCCATTGTGCATTATACACCATCACATGAGCACAGTGAGTAAACTAAAGGGGGATTACAAGGATAGTAATGGGTTTGTTCTTCTAAGCTTTCTTGTGTGAGGAAATTGCGATGCTAGATAATCGGACAAGGTTCTAGTTCAGGTCATCAGAAAACAACGTTCAATTCAATACATCTGTGTGTAATCCAATATCAGAACCATCATCTTGACGAAATAAAATGTGCATTCGAAAAAAGAAAAAAAAAACCTTTTACTGGAAGTACATGTTTATGGTTAAAAACAATGTCCATTCATCGATCCAAAAGGCAAGTTCAGGCAAGGCAAGTTTATTTGTATAGCACAATTTGTTCATAAAGTAATTCGAAGTGCTTTACGGAATAAGAAAGACATTAAAATCACTATACAAAGAAATCAAAATAAAAACCTTATTCTGCACTCTCAATATGAAAAAATTCCCCTGATAAAACCCCAATAGTTTTCTAAGACGGCTCAGTCTCTGTGTGCCCATGGGTCATTTCCAGTTTGTTGTAACTGCATCAAATCTGCCAGAGTAGTGAGTTTAACTGTAAATATAAGAGCAATGAAGCTAAAGAAATGGTTGCATGTTGACGCAACCATAATACTTAAATAGCATATTACTACAAATTATTACAACCTCTGGAAAAATACAATTTATAATTATTTTTTAAGAAGTTAAAAGGTAACTTGTGAAACTGACTTCAACTTCGATTAAATTCGTGTGCCTTTAGAAATTTCGATTGACAACTGCAAGTATAATTTCAGCCACAACAGAAAGATGCCACCGAATGGTACGCCAAAAAAAAAATCCATCCATCTATAAGAAAAGATTGCATTTCTTCATGCAGTTTGGAAGGAATGAATTTTTGTATGAGACCCTTCAAAAGAAACTATTTCGTGCCAATCTATCATCGATTGTCATAAATATCTTAAAGTGGTTATCGCTCTAAGAATTTCTGCTCGTTGAAATGGGTTGCACTATCTTCTTTTTTAACATTAAATATCCCTGCATGCATAAAATTGTCAAAACTTGCAAACCTGTATATTGGAACTTAAACATACATTGAAGCCAAGTCTATTATACATTACTACCATCGCATTCGTTCCATCAGACAACCACATGGAGGTAGTGCTGTAGCAGAGACGCCGAGCCCCTACCTGGCTCCTGCTAGTCCGGGGCCTGTCACTGAGCATGGACCGGCCAATTTATCATGTAATCTGCTGGGGAGAATGGACGCGCCACTATCAGCAATCTGCTATTGATCCACGCCTGGGGCCCCTACCATTGTTCAACTGGAGCCCTCAACTGGCATTAATGAAAGAAACTAAACAATGCATAGCAATCAGACACCCCACGCCCCAAACATCACCCCATCTCCCTGGCCTTTGGACTCGGAGAGGACGAGAGCTTGTGGGAAGTGACAGAAAGAGCAAAAGAAAAGTTTATTTTTTTCTACTTTTGGACCAAACTTTTGTTATTATGTTTGTGTTTGAGGAGGTGTGGGCAAGGGTAAGAAAACACATTTATCATGTCAGGGGAGCTCATATCATCCCTGACCCTGAACACCAGACGACACCAGTGATATGGAAGCTGCTTATTGAATAATGTCCCGGGCACGCTTTGTTTAGGAAATAGAGCTGTATGGTAAATCAGTATGATGGAGGGCTTCCAGTTAAAAATGGTCAGGTTTTGGGTAGGGTTTATTGGGGAAGTACTGATAAGATGAGCGGAGATAGTGAGGTACAGGTTTAGTGGATGTTTCGTTGGAATGCAGATTTGGTAAGAGTTGGGTCGATTGAGCAAATGTGTGTTGGCCAAAGAGGAGATACTTTTGTCCAGATAAATATAAATGCATTGTTTTTTACGTTTTTAGACACTCAGGAGTTTCACCTTGTAATATATATTCATGCTCCATGCTCTGGTGGTTATAGAAACGAGGGAAAAAAGACTTTTTGCAGCCTTATCCATCATCCCCTAACGCGTAATCAACACTAACAAAGAGATTTTCTGAAGGACACATTTACAGAATCCAATGCTAGTGACAGGACTTGAAACAGTGTTGTGACTGGTGTATGCATGTGTACGATTATATTGTTAGAGAAGTTTCTTGAAGTAAAGTGCTCTGAATAATTGTCCATTACAGATATATTTTAAAGTTGACTTATACACAAAACAAATATAACCTTTTGCAGTTAATAACAATAATGCATTAACCTTATATAGCACATTTTCAGAAATTCAAAGTCTGTTTACAAGTTTGTGGATTATTTATTCACTCCATACTCAGTGGTGGTACGCTATTATTGTGGCCACAGCTGCCAAGGGCTAGACTGATGGAAGCGAAGCTGTCAATCTATGCCATCGGCCCATCTGACCATCACAACCACTCTCACACCACATTCACACTAGGCAGAGTGGGTAAAGTGCCTTGCTTAAGTACACAACAACAATTTGCACTAGAGAGTCAAGTCACGTTAAATGCCTCCATCTCACTTGCTTGTCGATCATTGATACGGGAACATTTAATGCGCATATGATTGTATAAGTCTAAGGACTAGCCGCACCGGAACTGAGATGGAAATAAAGGCTTTTGGCTGTTTTGCTTCACGAAAATTGAATATATTTCAAGAACAAACACAATTGGATATTTATTAAAATAGAAAAAGCATTTTTGAACAGCCCATGAAAAGGAGAGTCTGAGTGCTCTCATTGGGCTTACCCTGTATCAATAAAGATAAATAAAATAAAAATAAATCCACTGAGGACCTTGGTGGATTTGTAACCCCTATTTGTAATTGCTGCCCCACTGTGGCACCTGGTATTCCCAGTAATAACCCATTAATCTCATCCCAGTAATAACCAGGTCGAGGCTTACATAGCTTCTGAGATCAGACAACATCGGGCATTGACAAGGAGGTTTGGCCATAAAGTGTTGATCTTCATGTTACTTCTACCCATAAAGGAACAGCCAGCATTTCAATACAAACAAACACACCTCCACACACAAAGCGCATGTGAGCCCTCCCAAATTCATAAACACATTGCACCTGCGAGATACAAAAGTGGACCCGATCTGGACCAATCAGAGTTCACCGAGTCGGAATCTGGGCCATTTTCCATGTTGTTGTTTCCGGGCAGAAGACACTGATTTATCCACGGAGGCCCCGTCGTCATGTAGCAGCGGGAAATATGCCAGCGACTGAGGCAGGGGACCCACAGGACATGGCTACTCATCTGTCCCTCCTGTCACCAAAACACAACCGCTCCCCAGCCCCAAAATACACATGTACACACAAGTGGTCTAGTATGAAACAGATTCACCGGGGCCATACATTTAGACGATTTTGTAAACAAGAACATTTTGAGAAAGCAGTTGGAAGAATTGTATTTTGCAGTTTTGATTTATTTTGGTGTAAAACGATGTGTAAAATTCTGGATTTAGTTTGATGTTGCATAAATAAAAGGTGTTTACTGTGGTCTGTGGATAGCAATTCTATAAAAATTCCATATTATGCTGTTTGACTCAGTTCAGTCATGAGAACCTAGCTGGATTATAGCCTATAGTTTACAATTAGGTCCACCCACAGGCCAAAGATAAGCTTTTATGGTAAATTGGTCAGTTCAAAAGACCGCAAATATATTTATCAGCTCTGTAAATAACTGGACATTATCAGACCCATAATAATTTTGAAACGCAGAAACAAGAAATAAAAAAGAGGGACAAAAAGACTGCACAGAATTATCTATTTTACAATGCAAAATTACAAATTAGTTAGAAATAGCTTAAATAAAAATTAAAAAAAATCTTGATTTTGATTTGACTAGACTAGATTTCGGCGGGTCATTGCCATAGACTGTATAAAGAAGTGGACTAAGGAAGTGTGACGTCACCCATAGCGTTAAATGAAGCTCATCGAGGTTAGCGGTTACAGGGGCGAATTTGGAGCCAAGTCGCATAATAGGAATTCCGACCGCGAGTATCATAGCAACCAAAGAGCCAACCCGGGGCGAGGCTGTTGAAGGTAACGCCCCAGGGTTTAGGAGTGAGCGGCCGCTTAGCAACGCTGTCAATCAAACGCTAGCGGGAGCGACCTCGGGGAAAGAAGGTGCCTGATTTGTCTGTTATTAATATTCATATCATGAGTTACGGACACAATAGCGACATAAAAATACCAGGATCATGCACGACAGTTTTACAATGTAAAGTGATTTGGAGCCAGAGTCAGTGGAGCTGGAAGCGCGCCCACGCTCACTTCCTATTTGGAACGTGGCAGCTAGCGGGTTAGCTATGTCCATTTATATATACAGTCTATGGTCATTTCCAATAGAATGATCCGTTTTTTGCTTATTTCAAGTACAAACTGTTTTTGGCCACAATTCACGATAAATACATATTTCCTTACATTGTGATTGAATATTTTGCAAAGACAAGCACTTGCTCAAAGTTTATTTGCAGCCGTTTGTTCTACCAAAGTCATCATGAACAGTACAGTGCGCTATTTGAGATCCACTTGGACTCAGACCCAATCAATCAACTGCTGTAATATGCCGGCACAGAAACGCCTCGAGCATGTCATCTGGCATGTCATGGGGATACATCTGCAATACAACCAGACTCAACCATCTCTCTATCCTTCAAGTGCTGATTGGTGCCAACTGCAAAGAGCGGAAGACAGTGTATCTCCTGCAGTTACCGGAGAAAGACCTGCGTATTTTGTATCTTACTGAATGTAAAAATGTGGTAGGTAGTCTTGTTTAACTGATACGTTAAAGGCCTTGTACCCTTTTTTGTTTTTTTTTTTCCATTTATTTGAGCAAATGTCTTATCCTTGTACAGATATATTGTATAAGCAGATCTTGAGGTCAAAATAAGTTTATTGTGCACTATTTGCATCTAATTATAAACGGTTTTGTTGTCTGATAATCAGGAAGTGCGCTGTTAGCATGCAAAAGGTCAGTGAGGCATAACTTTGGACCACTGTTTAAAATGAACTAGTTTTGTTTTTCACGTTTTATTAAATATGGGATATTATGCACAATTGATTTTTGAAGAGGTTTTAGATGTCATCCATGCATGTTTGAATATTTTAGCAATCTCTCTCAGTTCCTATTCGACCTCTCCTTACGGTTAGCTGTAAGATTCTGTGCAATGTTCTGCCCACAAGCCTACGTCATCCATGCTCGCACACGACAATTCTCGTGTAGTTTCTCTAGCTGAAGGGGGTGTGACAGCACAGAGAGCGAAGGGAGGGGAGACTCAGAGCGTCAAAAACGAAAGTGAAACTTATAAAACATGTTAATACGTTGTTTTCGATGAGTATAGCATTTTCTAAACAATAAAAAATAACGTGGTGAGCTAAATATGTCATGCATTAGCAGCTAATACCCCATAGAAGTAAAATACCACTTCTTTAATAGTTAAATTAATAGTAAAAATAAGGTACAGCGCTTTTAAAATTATATTGCATAAAGAAGTTGAAACGAAAGTACGATTTGATTTATTAACATCTGCAAGGGAGACATATCATTTTAGATATATATTGTGATTTAAAACATCCAGCATATAAAATAATGATCCATGGGTGTCAAAGTACAGCAAACAAAAACACATGGTTCCTTAAAAAAAAAAGTTATAAATTATGCTTCTGAATTCCCATTTCTTATGCAAATCATATTCCTATTTTGCAATCAAAATGCTTATTGCAACCTGAAAAAGTGAAATGAACTGCATGTACTTTGACTTTGTTCCTCAATGCCATGGCAGTAAATACAGCTTAGTCGGCTTGATTAAACAAAATTCTTTATTTGGAAGTTCCGTGGGTGTGGGTGTCATAAAGCAGTGTGATTGCCCATAGCATCACCATCTGCCAGCGCGTACAAGGTGAAAGTCTAAGCGCTCTGCAGGGATGGATGAGTGATAGGAGAGTGGTCTCTGCGCACTTCAATGTTATTCACATTCACACACAAATCTCAAGGTATCTATGTCACTGATTGGGTCTCAACAAAGAAAGAGAATTTTCAGTAAATGCATTTAAAGGGGGTCACTTATTTGGTAGAGCGCTTGTCATTCACTTGTTACTGTTTAAATGTGCCTACCTTGTGTTTGTTCAATTACAAGTGTTTATATTGCGAAAATAATGTTGCACCTCTGCGCAGATCTGACTTTCAACTTGGCCTGGTACCTTGTGTTTGTTCATTACAAGTGTTTATATTGCGAAAATAATATTGCACCTCTGCGCAGATCTGACTTCTAACTTGGCCTGGCGGTGGCACATGCTTGTCTCCATATAGTATGATTGAAAAGTATAATTGAACCCATGAAACACCAGACCGTTCAAAATCAAGTTAATAAATCGATTACTGCCCCAAAATACACCGGCCCAAAAAATCCTACGACTTTCTTGCTTGTTTCACTCTCTATGACCCATTTAACTATTGCTAAAAAGATTCTTAGCTAAGCTCTATCAACACATTAAAATAACGCCCAAACAGAGTACGGCTTCTTCTCTTACCTCAATGTAAGAGGGTTTTATTCCCAAACTGGATATGTACTGAAATTTTGCATGTTCTCCTTGTTCTCCTTGTGTCTGGGTGGGCTTCCTTTGCTATTCAATCTTCGAGCTGCGAGATAATTCTGACTAAGCTCAACACTGGTAAATGTTGAGGTCAAATTGTTCTCCATGGTACAAAAAAAGAAATGCACAAACATGCGACCAGATTAATTTATTTCAGTGATGCATGTGAAGCAAAGGAGCTGGTCGTCTATCAGTTATAAAAAAATAAAATTAAAAAGTTACGTGTTTCGTTCATTTATTCCATAGAAATTCGCAATGTTTTTCAGTTCTCTGCGATTTTATTTTTTCCTTCTAAGCAGCCATATTTATTTTGATACGGACGGGTCCCTGATTGGCTAATGCACCTGTCAGTCACACCCATCTGACCTTGGGGAGATTCAACGGTGACCAAAAAAAAAGTTACTTAACCTGTCTAACCCAAGAGCTTAAAACAACTAAACTAACTAAAACAAACTTCGACAATATAGTTGTTTTAGTATCCAGATTACATAACTCTTCATGTCAACCATTACCTCTCACACCAGATCGCACTCAACACGACAACGAAGCCCTGTGTCTGCCCCGCCCACTCACCCACACTCAGAGCAGGATGAGTGCACTGGTCAAACCCACACTAGGTAAATCTGTCGGACTGCCACGCTAAGTCCTTGAGACATGTATCCTCCCCTCAAGGGCTCCAGGGGGAAGGGTCTGTGGGAGAGGCAGCCGCCCGCAGATAAGGCTCTCACACGGGGCTGCTGTCGTGTAATTCCCCCCTTAATACGGCCGGGGTCCTGGTTCTCAGCTCAGCCCCTCATCTGCACAAGCTCTCTCCGGAGACTTCAGCTGTCAAAAGCCAGCCCCGCGGTGACACCCAACACACGCGCACGCTCCTGGAGGTTCTTATAGGCGTGTTCAAGTGTGTGCACGTGTCGTCCAACTGAGCCGCGTGTGTCATTTTGTATGAGCGGCTCAGGCGGACTGGGGTTAAAGCCAGACAAGTTCCTGGAGAGAGAGGGAAAAAGAGAGAGAAGGAGAGGGAGGATCAAGGTTGGGGTGTAGCTAAGATCTGTGTGCTTACAGCGTGTAGAGTTGATTTTGTGTGGTGTCTAGAGTTATGATGAGTTCAAATAAAATCATTATAAAGGAGAAACTGGTAAAACGATAGTATATAACTTTCTGGAGATGGAAAGTTAACTGCATGATGCTTTGGAAACAGAAAGTTAAAACCATACTTTGGAACATTCTCCATGCAGATAGATACATTTTATGCCATATTTTGGAATATTATAGCCAAAGGAGCAACATTTCCATGGAAACAAACAGGAGGAGAGAGGAGTCAGATTTGCAAGCCCACTTAGAATAAGGACATGTGATTTTCTATGTTTTTCAGTGCAGTATAAACATACATAATGAATCCATAGAGCGGTTATTGTTTTGCCTGGGTTGCTCCACAGCATGGCATTGACCTATCTTGCAATAATGTCTTGAAAAACATACATTCTTACTGTTGACACACTTGCCTCTCCACAGATCTGACCTATGACTTGACCAGAGGGTGTCAAGGCAAGGCAAGGCAAGTTTATTTGTGTAGCACAGTTCGGACACAAAGTAATTCAGAGTGTTTTACAGAATAAGAAAGACACTAAAATCACCTCCTTGTCTCCTAATGCCATACTGGAGAACATTCTGGGATGGCAGGTGGCAGACAGTCCACCAGAAAAGTTATATTTAATACATCTTTCAACACTATTCAGTGTCACTTGGGACAATCTATCAGGGGCAGTGGGTGATCACTGTTATCATCAGGGACCCTTCCTTGAATTTAGCTTGAATTGGTTAGGAGAACCTGGAGTAGTAGGGCAAACTTCTGATTGATAGACAAGATTGAACCCAGGACCTTTTTGGTGTGAGGTGCCTACACTATGCCATGGATTCACCAATGCATCCAATCTGAGAGGTGAATTATGCCACTTCGATAACGTTGAACTACCCGCTGCCACTCTATGTAAGACGAAGGCAATTGAGAAAACTGCCATTTTTCAGCATAAAACAACCACAAAAAAGAAAAAAAAGATTGCACCCTTTCAACATGTCCCCTCTGCACCTTAAAATGATTTTGACTTTCCAAATTAAACTTATTTTAGTCCAAACAAACATTCCCGATCCACTCTCTCCACCTGCACCCCCCATTATTTGGATCTTAATGCGATGTCTAGGTTCATCTGCATTACCTTTGTGTCCTGCGTTATTAATATGTGCTGCATAAATAATCAGATGTGACCACCTTTAATGCTCCACAGCTCCCTCTGGTCTGGAGATATTAGAACCGGTCCAGTCATCTATCATCCTCTCTTAGACCATCCCCT
>KN483624.1:23279-44112 GCA_000787095.1 Periophthalmodon schlosseri | reverse complement strand
ATACGCCAGCATACTGTTTAATTATAAACATATCAGGAGCCATCTTTTCTCACTGTACGCACATGTCCGAACTGCAGGGTGAGGGCATATATTTTTCATAAAGGGAGTAATACATGGGTGGAAAATACCTCAATTTGAGTGTACTATTTCAATGCATACGGACCTCCCAGATTTTAATAAGGAATAAACATAGTCAATCAAAACTCGACTCCAACACCAAAAATATAAACTGTATGGGAAGTGTGTACAGAATACATTACAGTTTTGGCTGAGACGAACTTTTATGTGTCGTAGCTTAAAAACTTTGGCTGTACATCTTATCTCGGATTGGAGAGAAAGATGAAAGATAGAGCTATCTATTTACCATGTGAATCGAGTTGTGGCTTACAATTACATGCTTCCCAAATCATACAGTATGGCATTTTTGTAATAAGACATGTGCATTATTAAGTACTTAGTAATAATCTACAAGTTAAATCTACATTTTACATCAATTTCCTTCAGTTGTTTCCCCTTACAAACTAGGGTTGTCAAATGTATCGAAAATCAGATACTAATCAATACTAAAACTAGTATTGAAATTAGATACTCATTTGAGCAGGTATCAATACTAAAAAAGTTACATTAATAGGACATAAATGAACCTTTCCTGAATAGCTTAGAATGCTCTTGAGCGGTGTCAGAACAAATATAAGACTAGACCCATAGACTGTATGTATAAATGGACATAGCTAACCTGCTAGCCACCGCGTTCCAAATAGGAAGTGAGCATGGGCACACGTCTGGCTCCACTGACTCTGGCTCCAATTCACTTTCCATTGAAAAACTATTGCCCCTGTCTCCATAACTGCTGCTGTCAGGCTTTTTGGTATTAAAATATTCGTATTAATCTGCGTATTTTTATGTGGCTATTTTGTCCGTAAATCAAGATATGAACATTAATAATAGACCAATGAAGCGCCTTCTTTCCCTGAGGTCCCTACCGCTAGCACTACTAACAGGTTTGATTGACAGTGTTGCTAAGAGCCCCTCCCTGCCAAACTGTTGGTGCAGTGCCAAATATGGAACTCGGCTCCAAATTCACCCCAATAACTGCTAATTTCGATGAGCTTTAATGGAGCCAAGCGCTATGGGACTCCCTTAGTCCACTTCTGTATACAGTCAATGGTAAGACCACATAGATGAGTATACCCTCATACGACCACTATTTAACCTACTTGGATGACTGTGAGATTACACAGATATAAGACCACAAGGTAATATAAAAGGAAGTAATATTATTTAATGTTGAAAATGACTATCTATTATCTAATTTTTTTTTATCATTGCGGTATTGGAATTGGTATTGAGGATCGAGTCTATTCCTTAGTATCAAAATCAAGTTTGAAATTTTATTATCACAAACACACTTATTCAAACACCAGCACATATGGACACTGACACAATAGCAGTATGCACTAGACTAGAGCTACTGCTTATCTACAGTGGTCTCCCATCTAAATACTAACCAGGCCAACCCTGCTTAGCTTCCGAGATCTAACAGTATTAGGCATGCTCAAGGTGGTTCACCTTTTTTTTTTTTTTTTTTAAGTACATTTTAGTAAGCATTCTGTGGTCTGTCAAAAATGAGTTACCGTATTTTCCGGACTATAAGTCGCACTTTTTTTCATAGTTTGGCTGGGGTTTCATAGTTTGGCCGGGGGTGCGACTTATACTCAGATGCAACTTATATGTGAAATTATTAAAATATATAATTTCACATCATCGTTATTGTCACACTGACAACTGCACGAGGCCACTCTAGGCTTGTGTACCAGTATGACAGCCACACAGAAGCTGCGCTTCATCTACTTCTGGAGCGGCGCTTCATTTACTCTCGGAGCAGGCAGAGTTGTTCAGAAGTGACACGGAAGATGAAGAATTCAATGGATTTAGTGATTTGGAGTGAGATCAAGAGTAAACTTGTTAGCTTATTTTTTAATGCTTTAGTTATGTGATTAACTGTTAATGTCTTACTTTAACATACCAGACATGTATTCAGTTTGCTGTCTATGCTTCACGTATGTTATGTAACGGTTGTAGTTCACTTGTTTGACTTGTGTGTATTTGTAATACCTGTAGAGAAAGAAGAAAATTTGCTTCTCGTTTTCTTTCATACATTTCATATTTTATTTCCCCTTATTTATTTCCCCTTCATTTATAAGACCATAAAGGTGATAATTTTTCATTTGGAACAATATTGTAAATGTTTAGTTTTTCATAAGTCTCGTTTGGCGAAAACTACTCCCTGTTTTCCGGTTCAGCCTTTTACGCTAATGCGAAGTCTTACCCGACAGAGCACTATTTAAGAAACAATTGAGAAGTAAAATATAAAGTTTCACCGGTTTGTTTACTAGCAGGTCAAAGTGGTATGTATATTTTCCATGCATTCATATGCAGTTTTGTGTGTATATATAATATGAGCCAGAGCTTATGTTATATTTTATGTGTTTGCTAGTTCTACGGCGTGAACTGTGATGAAGACGTAAGACCACAGTAAACATCAGTGAAAAGAACTCTCGTGTCTCTCGTGTTTGTG
The DNA here is from genome assembly GCA_000787095.1 of Periophthalmodon schlosseri. Classification (NCBI taxonomy): domain Eukaryota; kingdom Metazoa; phylum Chordata; class Actinopteri; order Gobiiformes; family Gobiidae; genus Periophthalmodon; species Periophthalmodon schlosseri. The sequence goes on along the minus strand of KN483624.1, from coordinate 41,534 downwards.
GACAAGCCGGCATATGTTACGTTAGTGTAGTTATCTGATTAACGGTTAATATCTTACATAACATACCAGACACGTATTCAGTTCGTTGTCTATGTGTTACGTCAGCGTGCTGTACTGCTATTCAGCCTGTTGTTCTCTATTTTATTGTCATTATTATAATTTGCCTTTAAAGATAAAATGTCTGTTCTTGGTCTCGGATTTTGTAAAATAAATTTCCCCAAAAAATGCGACTTATAGTCCAGTGTGACTTTTTTTCTTCATTATTATGCATTTTTTCGCTGGTGCAACTTATACTCCTGTGCGACTTATACTCCGGAGAATACGGTATACTTATTCATGTCTGTATGATAGCTCTTAACATTCTATCTGCATATTCAATACATTGCATCTTCCTCCTCAGCTGTTTAGTGTTGAAGTGTCTCCCTGCATCAGTATGAGGCCCTCAGCTCATCATTGCTGCTAAGAGAAGATTGTAGTGGTGAGGCCAGGGCACAGGGAACACAGGACAGGGCAGGATCCTAAGTGTTACTGATAGACTAGACAATAGAAGGTGATGTAGGATTTAAATAAACTTCTCAGCTCCTCTTCTCAGCATTGGGGGCTGATAGGAGAGGAAATAGCCCACTGATGCCTGCTGAAATTCAAGGAGTTTGTAGCCTTGTCCATTTGTTTACTTATGCATCTCTTTTACCCAGTTCTGTCTAAATTTGTTTTGTCAGTGGATGGAGAGGGTGTGGTGACAAATGCATTCCTCCCCATGCCATTACAAGGCTATTTTTTAAACCCTGGTGCACACTCTACGTCATAAAGATGTTACATTTGGTAAACCGTTGAAGAAAAAATGCTATATTCATAGTCTCATAATCTGAACATGACATTGCCTGATATCCCTAATAGCTCTCACCCTGACCAAAAGACCTATTGTGCTTGTATCTGCTATAAAGTTATAATCTACGACACCAGTGGATCATTATGTTATAATTTGTTTAAATTGCAATATTCATCTAAAATAACTTAATAAAAGATACAACGCAGCTGACTTCCGCGTTAGAAAACTGCGGTGCCCAATGGGAGCTGACGTCACCGTAAACGTCATCACAACAAAGACCCGTGTAGCTCTCAGCCCTTCCTACAGATAGCTGCAGATCATGCTACCGTGTAGTAGATTTTTCTTCATTTGTACCAAAATGACTACGGGACGCTTCCGAATCCTACGCGTATCATCGATTAAGAAAATAAAACTGAAGAATGAAGTAAGTAGAGAGCAGTGGGCGTATGCCAGTGGCGGTGAAATAAGTGATTAAAGATTTTTCAAACATGCATGAATCACTCCAATAACAGCTTTGAGAGGGCAAATGAGTAGGGGAAACAACTATAACATGGTTAAAAGTGCTGAAAATTATATAAATACTTCCTCCCCCTTGTATCTTTGAACGTTTGCATCTCAGACTGTAAACCTCGTTCGCTTGGCCAAGAAAATGTTACATAATTTGAAGTATGTTTTTGATGAGGTAACAACATTCTAACATGGCATAAAGCTCACAAGAGTCAGTTTTGCGTAATATAGGACCTTTAATATGAATATTTTTAATCTGTAAAGCACTTTTCGAAGTGCTCTCTGTGAAAGGCGCTGTATAAATAAATGTTACTTACACTGTGGAACATTATGAGCAAAGCAATAAAAGATCCAGCAGGTGGCAGACCCTCCATCAGAAAAGTTACAGACTGCATATTTAAAGGTCACTCAGTCGCCGAGTCAATCAAATTTATCTTTAAACACAATTGACCAAAACTGTTTAGTGCCATTCATCTAAAATACATAAAATGAATCAAAACATCCAAATGCTTGAACTACAAAGCCTGAAAGCAACAGTGCAGCGGGATCCAACAGCCCTATTCTCATGCTGGGTCATTATATGCACATCCTCTTACCATTTGCATATAGACAGTCTCTCCAAATACCTGTAGTCAACAGCGTGCTCCCCTCCATTTGCCTCACTATATTGGTTTGCGTACACATGCTGCACACACAGACATTGTGATTTGTTTGTGACCTCCAAAACTTCTTCTCGTTACTTGTGTCTCTTCAAAAACGCGCCCGATCCCCAAGCAAATATCCCGAAAAAAAAAAAACCCCTCACTCGTATGCCTTGCTTCGTCCGCACAGGGCAATGGACAAGGTGAATGGGAATTACCCTTAGGACCTTGCTTGAAACCTTCGGCAACTGACACCGATGCCCTACGCTCCTTGTAAAACCGAGTCTCTACCATATCTTCAAACTGAGTGTCTATTGCGAACACGTGTGTCCTTTAAAATGTAATAGCGCATTTCAAAATCTGCTACACAAAGCACATTCTCAAAACGTCAGCGCGTCCATTTAAGCAAACTGTTCCAACGGTGGCTACAGGTCAGGAGAGCTTTTTAAAATACATCACCCAGCTCCCCGTCTCCGGACCGGGCGATGCTTGGGTGGGGGGAGGGCCAAGGGGGGACTTGAAGGTTGACCTGTGTGTTCCAGTGTCCTCGCTTTCATCCGCTGCGACCCTTTTGGAGTCATGGTTGCCTTCCGTTGTTGTTTTTGAGATATTAGTTGTTGTTTTTTTTTTTTAACATGATAAATGCGGCATCGCGGGTTGAATCTGTTTAGGCTGTTTGCGATCGCCAGGAAATGGTCACTCTCTTCTCTTATGCTGTCCAGTTTTTAAGTGAACTTCTCCGTGAGGCTTGATGACCTTCGTAAAAAGAAAAAAACAAATTAGAGGTGCAGTGCTGTCTCCAGGTTTGATCTGCGATGGGGGGTTATCTCAAGGACACGCTGGGTTGAGAATGTAGTGCACAGGCAAAACCGACCCTATGCGTCACATTTTTGACATTATTATATTAGAGTCATTTGCTGAAAACAGTGTAAATGTGCATGCAATCAAATATAAGCAAGTTTGAATTCTGAATCATTTTTTTTATGCAAAAAAAGAAACAAACTATGATCTTATTTATCTGACAGGTTTCGGTGATCAGACTTCCCTTATAGTTGCCTGGCAAATCCAGAATGATATTTCCCTGTTTTTTTTACACAGAGTGATATCAGTCTGGTCCCCACACCCTCCGCTACCTCTCAGATCAGTTTTTTTTCAGTGACACATGTTAAATGGAGCTCATTGGTCACCTATGATTTACAAATAAAACTAAACTTATCTCACCTCAGATTAACAGAGTTTAGTGCTTCGCTCATTGATTCTGCAGAAATCCGTGATGTTTTTCAGTCCCCTGTGATATTTCTTTTTCCCGATACAACCATGCATGTCCCCGATTGGCTAATCCACCTGCCAATGACGCCCATTTGAAAACAGGGAGAGTCACCGGTGACCAGAGGAAATGTGTATTCTGGATCCCAGGCAACTCTCATAGCTTTTTATTAGTAAAAACTGTTGATATGAAAAAAGAAGAAAAACTTACATAAATATTAAGTTAAAATTATACCATCAAGGAACCCAGATACTGAAAATACTTTTTTTTTTTTTTTAACATATGCAATAATTGAAAAATATAGGCCTACTAACAGTGCATTTGATTTGAACTGACTAAAATCTAACCTTTATACCCTATCAGATATATTTAGAAACGTCAATTTTCAGAACTGATACACATTTATATATAGGCTAATAATGTTATAGATGTAGTAAAAATCAGTTAAGCTCATCTTCCCAAAAAAATGATAAATCATAACCACATCATGTTAAATCACGGCCCTAGCTGTGTCTTGTGTTTACACCACATGGGTTTTCAGACCTGGATAAGTCTAGACACAGGAGTTCCACTGGGATGTTCCTCTGGTCCCAAAAGGTTTGACTGTCTGTGCATTGGGCCAGAGAATCCTCCCAGCACACTGCCTCTCTTCAACTTCAATACTTTTATATGTATGGACGGGTAAATCTGAAGCATAAATTCAATCTCAAAGAATTGTCACAGCTACTTCAGGCCCAATATCTCTGAAGCCTTCCACCTAGTTTCTCTCCCGTCTTTCAGTTAATTATTATATTTTATAGGGCTGCAAGATTAATCACAATTCAATCGAAATGGCAATGGATGCAAATCGCAGAGGTTTTGAAGTACCATAATTTTATCCACAAACAACAAAATAGTCTATATATTATTCTATATAAAAACAGCTGACTCTGACCTGAAGTTGACCTTGTATTCGTTTGTCAGTTCAGGTTTCAGTTTTTTGGCAATTCTTCTGGATGCGGCTACAATGTGAACTTTTGTGAGAATTGTATTATTAAAACCTACATCGCAAATCTAATCGCAATAACAATGCTTGACAAAAAAGTCGCAGTTATAAATGCAATTATTTTTTTACTTTCAAACAGCTGGAATATCAAACAAACAGACAAAAGAGAGAGAAAAAAACAAAAAAACTTGGATAACCACATTGAAGAGATCCACTCCCATGGAAAGACAAGCTGTAGATGTCTCCAGGATTGGCTACTATCTGTTTGCGAGTCTAACGTCCAGATTCCGCTAGTGCATTTAGACAGGGAAAGGGGAAGGAAGCAACGTGGAAGGTGAAGGGATGAGGCAGATTATCTGAGAGTTCATAATAGTGATATAACGTCTGTGAACGAGTCGGCTCTTTTGAACGGTTCCTTAGCGTGAATGGTAGAAACTCGATCAAATTTTTGAAAAGAAACAAATCTTTTTCTTTCCACTTTTTCTGCATTTTTAAACTGGTTAACGCTGAACTGACACAAGAATCGTGACAGAAGCAGAGCAGACGTATAATATTTTGTAATATTATTATTGTAATGGAACATTTGATTTAGATTTTCATAATTTGAAAGACATTCCCACTCTCAGTTTGAACCATTTTAAACAAATCTTAGCCTTGGTCATTTCGCTCTATGATTAGTTTGTAGATAAAATGAGGTCTCACGTTGGCTTCCGTCATATAAATAAATACAAAAATAGCCAGTCTTTTGAACAGCTCTTTGAAGAGAATGGATCCAAAAGATTTGGATCCCACAAAGGAGCCAAAATTCCCATCACTAGTCCACAAGTTGAGACCACATGTCATAATTTAGGTGCAGTATGTGTTCATTCTTCATTACATTCCTCCTACAAACTCATCTCTCTGTGTTAATTTTATTGCTGTTTAATAAGACAATCTAAAGACATTTGTCAAGGTCTTTTAAAGCTGGGATGCCTGACTTTTTTGTAAATGTTTCAATTTTGTGCTTTCCCCCAAAAGTATATTATAAAAGCAAACTTTGTGACAAACTGAGACAGCTGTGTATTGTTGGTATTAAACAAAGTATTTTTATTTTTTATGTTTTAAATAGACACCAAAAGCAGCACACTGATTGGCTGCACTTGGGCGGTCCACCCCACTTTCACTTTGCCATCTGAAAAAAAGCCTTTCTAAAGCCATACGCCTGAAAATGAACACATGTGTATATAAACAATGTGATGTTGGGTTTGTGAGACTCTTATCATTTATATGTACATCAAAAATATGATGTACTAGTGTTACATTCTGAGCTTACTTCTTAAAAGCTATATTTGACAAAACCCACAACGAAGATCCATCGTTATGCGCAATATTACACGCCACATTAAGAGATTTAAAGCTGAACAGCAGAGGTTGGTCCGTGTGTACCGTTCCCCACCTTCCCAAACTCCTCCAACCTCCAGCAAAGACAAAGCACCTAATAATTACCAGGCACCCAGACAATGCTGCTGGTGGTGGCACACGAGGAGCACACGAGGAGCACGTTGTAGCTATCACAGTGGCAGATAAATTCAACGCACAATTATTCATTCTCTGACTATGGCATGTAGATTAATGAGTTTGATAACCCAGAGCTTTGCACTCAGCTCCACCCTGCAGACGCCCATCCTCTCCCTGCCTTCTCTTCTCCTTTGCCTTTGGAGAGCTGTGGCGGTTTTGGAAAGTGCGGTGATAGCAGGTGCACAACGGAGGCATCAGTGGTGGTTTGCTAATTAGACTTGAAGCAATATTGTTCTACTATTTTTAGTTGTACACGTGCCGTCAGAAAATGATTAGGTGTTTTTACTTTACAAGTGTGTCTAGGAGGGAGTAGTGTAAATATTTGTCTGTTGCAAGTTTTGTATAATACATTGGAAGAAGCTTTCAGATCCCAAATTCACAACAACTATCTACTCTGTATGATGCGTGTGTGTTTTCTTTACCTTTTTCACCTGGGGAACAGTCACATAACCACAACTACAGTACTAAACCTAAGCTAACATTGCAAAATTGCACCCTAACCTTAAAGGCCTTAATCCCAATTTACTGGTGCACTATGTAGTAAAGCAATTCATACAAACGATAACTGCTAATTTAGTGCTGAAATGATCAAAATTAGTTTAGCAAAGGTGAAAGGTGAAGTGACTTTAAAGCAGACCTGTTATCCAAAATTTACTTTTTAGAAATTAACCATGGAATAGTTGTTTTCCCTTCTCATTTACCATCTCAAAGTTGTTTTTGTGAGTGATTTGTGCGTGTTTGAATAATCTTTAAGTGCTTATCTTCAAGACGCCATATGGCCAATCAATCCCCGTTTTCACCGCCCACTGTGACGTATTTACTCCATTCTTCAATTTTATTTTCTTTCATTTTAGGTGAATTCTGTGATTTAAAATGTACTAATATCAGAATGATCCACCGGTGTCATAGATTATAACTATATAGCAGCCACAACCACAATACACCTTCTTTCTAAACATGGGTAGAACTTCCTGGATGACCACCTAATTATGTCACAAAGTAGAACCAAGCCTTTTCAGGTCTGAAGAGGGATATGCCCTATTATGCTGAATTACTGGAAAATGATTACAATGAGTAGAGTAAAGGTGAATGGACTTTAGGGAACACTTTCTGTATTACCACTTAATGATATTACAAAGTGTAACAAAGCATTTTGAGCAAACATGAATGAATGAAACACAACTATTTGTTTTTGATAAGAAAATGTTACTTCTGCAATTATATACATAAAACAATAGTCCAGCCAAATTGAATGAATAAAAAAACAAGGGGGAGCACTTCCTGGTCTACAAATAATGATGTCACAAAGAGGAACCAGGTGTTTACCGGTCAGAAGAGGGATGTGGCCTAATAACGCAGGTTTACTTAAAGATGAATGAAACTCCTGGTATGTACGTATAAAACACACAACCTTTAAAAGCTCAAAAAAGTAAATTTAGAATATGATTGGACCTTTAATGGTGTAGAGTTCAGATGAACAAATAGATATATCCAGTGCGTTTTGTCTGTATTTTTCTTGTATGTGAGCACTAGTGTGTCTGTACCTCTGTGAGCTGGGATCACGGGGGCAGTGCAGTGTTGAAGGGTTCTGTCCCAGGGCGGTGGTAATGGATGGGGGGAGAGAGAGACTTCCCAGATGGCAGCAGAGGAGAGGACGACCTACACAACAACTAACAACAGGACAACAACAGCAGCAGCGGAAGCACTCCAGAGGCACAGTGGGAGGTGAGGGCCACTACTGGTACTGCTCTGTCATCTCATCACCTATACTCTATGTGTAATACTGTGTAAGTCCTTTACCAATGCAGAATATCTCAAACAGTGAAACATGGTTATAACTTAAACATGTGTGAATGAGCAAATGAATTGTGATTTGATACCCCAAAAGTAGTAGTAACAAATTTGCCTTGCAGCTTTTATGCCGGCAGTCAGTGCTTACCTGGCCAGCCAAAACCACACGCTTTGGCAAAACTTTACAAAGACGTGTGGGTTTGGAACCGTATTCTGTCTCCCCAGTTCCAGAGGGCGTGACTGACAAGTGGATTAACCAAACAGCACAGATTTTACCAAACTCTTATTAAGCTCAGGTAAAAGTTATATATTTTGTTTTGAATGTTGCGAGAATTTTTGAGAGGAGATGTCTTCTGCATTTGAGAGATGCGTGCTAAAAATTAGCGGCTGTGGTTGGACTGTCCCAAGTTAGGAGGGTGGTTTGTCACGGTCTATGGTCCAATTCCAGCCCCTTCTGGATTCAAGCAGGATGTAGAAGGGACTGTCTGGTCTGGCAACGTCAGGGCACTATTGAGTTGAATTTCTCATCATGTAGTGAAGTAGCAAAACAGCAAATGTAAATGTTTGGGGTTTTATAGAGTTTGAATGGTCTCTTGGTTGGATGGATTCTTTTTTGGTGCTCTAGTTGCCACCTTAAAACAAATCTGCAAATCCTCCACTATGATGGTACCAAATGCAATTTCGACAGCCATCAAAATCACGTCAAACACCTCTAGTTGGACACCTATGCATTTGAGGGCTGACACGTGAGAAACATGTATTTGATGCTCTGAACACATGTCTGACCAAAGTCTGATATATGTGTATATTCACCTTTAGAGGATCTCTCTCTGCCTAAGAAATTAATATATTATCAAACACATATATTTATGATTGACACGAGAAATGTTGGGGAACAGTTTACACTCAAAACCCTGGAAAAGCATTCCATCGTACCGTTCACGTACCGTGATACTACTTTATTAAACTGGACAGTAAATGAGTTGGGTGAAATATTCAGTCAGTTGCCAGAGTTGAGAATTTATCACACAACATTGAGGCCAGCACAAAGTTAAGCATGAGTTGTATGAGCCAATGAGGTTCATCTGGTCTTCCGTTAATTTATTTTAATAGATTATTTTTCCAGACCAAGGTTTAGTTTGTTTTCATACCTGACAGTTTCGGCTGCTCACTAGCGCTCTTCCTCAGAGTGGTCACATGATGTTGCTGTGACGTGTCCGGTCAGCTGATTTAAACAGGTTTTGGTGCTGTCTTCCTACCGGTGGAGAAAGGACAACAGCGCCAGCTGCAGTCCAACTTCTTTAGGACAGTATCCCAGGTGTGTGAGAGTAAAAAAGCCCCCTCGTCCTGGTTTATAGTCCCGTGGGCAGATTGACTCCTTAATCCAGCGAAGATGTTTGTCGTCCTGTTTAAATCAGTAAACTAGTGAGCAGTCGAAACTGTCAGGTATGAAAACAAAGTAAACCTTAGTTTGAAAAAAGAATCTATTAAAATAAATAAGTTGCATGACCTCGCTATAGCGCAAGACTAGCTCTGACCCAAGATCAAGATATCAGAACTTGGAACTGGTTGAAGAAACATTCATAAGCATAATTTAACCTTTTGCAAGTAATATTTTATTGTTGCGTTTCATGTGATTTTTGTACCATATTTCATTCTAGCTAAATTTCTTGCCTTCACTTTGTACAGCACACAACAATCCACTGGTGCCACCATCCCAACCCTATTTTGCATTTGCGAGTGAGCAGAGGAGAGATTCTCTGAAGGGGTCAGCTTTAAAAGTACCAGCGCTAATGGACTTGAAGGATTGGTGCACTATGACAACCACATTTATCCCACAGTCTCTAACACACGTGAATCTCCTACACACAGACCTGTCAGACACACTGTTTAAAACTGTAAAGTGCCGCCGCGTCCAAGTGGCAGCCAGACATTCGGAATAAAATGGAGTGGCATTAATATTAATACAAGTAAAGTGCCTTCATAATCAGACAGTGGGTTGTCAGGTGGCCAAGTGGGGCTCTAGGCATGTCACACACACACACTGAAGTGCTGACTTAGGCTACCTGGATGTTTGCATCCATGGGGTAAGCAGAAATGTAGGTCTATAAACACTATACATGGCATTGTCAATGTACACAACTCATGCATAATACTTGTAGTGCAGCTTGGTTAAATGTTCATTTTGGACAGAACTGCTCACAGAAGGTCAACTTTTTCTTAAAGCTAATGGCCTATAGGTTACATCATACATCATTCAGGCATTTGGAAGTACTTTTTTTTACATCTCAAAATTTTCGGTGAAAATACCACAGTTGTTTGTACACCCCAAGGATGGAAAAGATGAAAAGATCAAGAACACTAATGCAATGTTGTATATGAAATACCTCATTCGTCAAAAAAATAATATAGGGGAAACTGGAAGAGTATTCAAAACCGGGAAAAAGGAAAATAAAAAGGAATGAGAAAGAGACAACCAAGTCATGCACACAAACCAATAAGTGACCAATCAGTGCAAGGAGGAGGACCACCTCATGGACTGGGACAATTCTATGGTCATAGCGACAAAGAGCAAAAAATGCCATCGTTGGATCAGGGAGGCCATAGAGATCTGGGAACTTGGTCACCGGACTGTAAATGTGAACGAGGGGACGTATCATCTTTCTCATACCTGGGCTACAATTCTGAAGAAGTCGGACTGCAGATGGCGCTGTCGTCCTACTGCTTCACAATATGGAACGAAAATACAGGTCTGACTATAAGAATCTCAGAATTATAAAAACGTGAAGACTGTCGGTTTCTGTTCTGTTGCATGAAGAACAGGCACAGAGGCACGAGAAGACCTAATTTACTTAAAATGACTATATATGGTGTTAGTAGTCTATTTAGTTGGAAAACAAAATGCAAAACAGAACACAGAGGAGTGAAGAAGTTTAAACAAGTTTAAAAGCAATAGCTGTTACCTTCAGAGATGACAACAAAAAATATTTCAGAAAGGCTTTGATGACTATTACAACAACATGATTTAAAACTAAAAGGAAATGTACTTAAGATACTTAAAGTTTTTTTAACAATAGACCAAGCTACCAACAGATGGCTGTAAATTAGCTAATTCAACTGTAAAAATCTCCATTCCATACTCATTATATTTTGACTTTTTCCCATGTCACGTGTAACTTCCATATATTTGCTCGATCCATAAATCTGTTATTGTGAAATTGCAGGATTTTGCCCATGTTTTATCGTTATGCGCCAGAATAAACATGTTCTGATGGATTACAGGACAACTTGAACAGGAGTCAAATGTTACGCTTGGGGGCACATCGCATCTTGAAAACGTCAAACATTTTACCACTGTGGGACAAGAACTATAGTGTACATGTAACAAAATCAGCTAACCCTTATGTATGCTAGCTCTTTTCTCATGTGTTCTCGAGCAGATATCGTTGCGCATCCACTATGCACAGTACTCCCTCGGCGGGAGCAGGCCTAGCGCGGAGGTTGTAAATAAAACGTGGGCTGATGTTTCCAAAGGAGGCCCGATGGGAGAAGCGAGGGGGTCCACGGCGCTCGGGTCCATAAAACAGTGAAATACAGTGAAGGTGATGGCAGCAGCAGCAGTAGAGGCTTTGAGCATTTCCAGATGGAGCTGACCACCAGTACCCAGAGCAGTCGTGGGGGGAGACTGTTCAAATGCTCAGTCCCTCCGGACGGCTTCCCGAGGATCAGAGCCGTGAACGGGCTACTGCGCTCCCGCTCCGAGAGAACAAACCGTGGACATGTTTTTACACTGTGTACCTATGAGCCAGGGTGGGCTGTTTCAGGGGCTAACTTTGCTGCCATTTACAACAGAATTGGTTACTTTGGTGTAACCTCAGCTTTGACATTGCTGTTATTAAAGGAAACGTGTTACACTTTTTCAGATATTTAGTTTGAAGCTATAACATACGTATTGTTTTACATATTGTCAATTGTAAACCGCAATATTGATCTAAAATGACTTAATAATTTAAACAAAACAACACTATTCAAAAACTACAAAGCCCCACCCCTTCAGAGTGACATTTCATAATGGCAAGCAGCATATTTATTCAGCTCATGTATTGTTTTTATTGTTGATAAATAGCATTTTTTGACATTCGTGAATGCCACAGGTACAGAGCAGTGGGCAGAGATAGGTGAAAACTAAAAATTTCTAAACACTTAAGCCTCGAAGGCAGAACAATGAATCAAACATGCATGACTCCATCCAATTCAAGTTTAGTTAGTGCCAAAATGGATAAGCGACTGAAGAGCAAAGTAAGAGCAGTGGGCGTGCATAGGGGATAGGTGAAAACAGGAATTTTCAAGGGAGTGACGTAAATGAAGAACAATGCAGATTACTCAAACATGCATGAATCACTCAGATTACTGTGCGAGTGAGTTAATGATGAGGGGAAATCATGCATAATGTGTCATCTTTAAGTTTGTCAGAAGTTACAGAAAATATCCAAAACGTACAACACTGCTTCTTTGTTTCTCTATAGTCCATTCTAAAGATTCCATTGTGCCTTCCTATTTCTACATACACTACCAGTCAAAAGTTTGGACACACCTCCTCATTAAGTGTTGTTTTTCTTTAGGTTTACCACTTTCTACATTTTAGATACATACAGAAGATATCACATATATGGTGCAAGATGTATGGAATTATGTAGCAAAGAGAAAAAAAAGTTAATTACTCAACTAAATATGTTTTATATTTTATATTCAGATCAACAAAGTAGCCACCCTTTGCTCTGTTGACAGCGCTGTGAACCTCTGGCCTTCGCTCTGTGAACTTCATGATCTCCTGAAATGGTTCTCACTTCACAGATGTGCCTTGTTAGGGTCAAGAAATGCCAAAAGTGCAAACCAGGTGTCAGGGCAAAGGGTAACTGTTTTTAATTGTTTTAGTCTAAAACCAGTTTTTTGAGTTTATATTTTTTGTTTACTACACTCCATATGTGTCCATTCATAGTTTTGGTGCCTTCAGTGAGAATCTATAATGTAAATAATCATGAAAGTAAAGCAGAAAAATACAATAAAAAGTGTGTCCAAACATTTGACTGGTAGTGTGTTTGTACATTTGCCTTTACACTCTGTTGTTTATTTAGTATTAGCCATTTAGCATTAGTCCTCCAAAGCTGGAATAAATTGTTTCACGGTTAAATGTTGAAAGGCAATAAAAACGGAGAACTTCCAATGGGGCTGAGTATTTTACATGCAGCATATATCACGTATGGAAGTCTGTGTTGACCTTGGCACACTCAGCTGCTACAAATATGTTTTTCTAATGTGAGATTTAGGACAAAGAAAGTAGTTCTGCTTGTGTTACTGATGGAGTGTCTTCTCCAAAATGGTGCCGCATGTGGCCTCATTACCATCTACCATCACCTCTAGCGTTCTATGTTCATGCTAAATGTGAATATTCTATAGGCTGTCATTGGCCAGACATAGAAACCATACCGAATCACAGACAGCATTTCTATTTGATTTGTTACCTTGGAGTTACTGTGAGCTGGTTCACCTCTCCACAGATCTGACCTGTAACTTGGTTTGGTTGCATCACCTGCTTGTCTCAATGGAGAGAGATACAATGAATGCTATAATGGACGCATAAATTCTCAATGGAGACAAGCAAGAGGCCCCATCAGAAAGAATACATAATGCACCTTAAATGTTGTTTCCACCGCAAAAATTGTGAAAATATGGTTTAGTGCTTGTCTCTATTGCTAATACATAAAACCAAAACCATGCATTTTAACCTCCTAGGACCTGGCGTCCACATATGTGGACAACACATTTTGGGTTGTTTAGGCCACAATACAATTTTTTTTCTCTACAAGGTCCTGGTGTCCACATATGAGGTCATTAAACTGCCACTTAAAGGTGACAGAAGAGTGTAACACATTATAGTTTAGATTTAAGATGGACTTTGTTAAAGGCATATGTCTTTCTGCACCTGTTAGCAGCACTTCAAGTGAGCCTCATTGTTCCAAGAGGCACAATTTTTGTTTCTCATTTTGTTTTTACACTCAGGAAAAATGTTGCTGTGTTCAGGCACTTAATAAATAGTTTTTGCAATTCATTATTCAAATGCAATTTTATTTTGTTCTATCAAAATCATTAAAAAGTTGAAAAAATATCCTCATATGTGGACATCATTTTTCTCATAATGTAAAAAGATAATTCTTTATTTTTACACTCATCACGTCCCAATAAGCCCAAATAACAAAGTGAAATTGATAAAGCATGACATGCAAGAGCTCGGGTCTTAGGAGGGTATAGTTTGTGAATTTAGGCTACATTTAGGTCAAATCAACAGAATAATTGAATGTATTATCCTATGCGTCTCGTGACTCTTACATTTTGACACTGACAGATTTGGGAAATTTGTGTTTTGACCTTTCCAATAAACCTATTTCAGATTCTGGGAAAACATACACACAACTTACCTCCAGTTGTGTTTGAGACAAAGCCTGCTCCGGAAACCTCCTCAAGAGCTGAAAACGCTCAGTTTATGGAATAGTTTCAGATACCAACTTTTCTCCTACACCGTTTTAAAGTTTTAATGACAATTCTGATGGTTTCAAGTTGCCAGCACAACATAACATCTCTTGCTAATCACCAACTTTGAGACCATAATACGGCGACATTAAGAATTTCTAATAATAGCAGTGTGAACATTGGCTGCATTCTGGTTGGCTGCTTTTTATTGCTTGTTATTAAATCCAGGCAAAACAATTATTGGAGTTATAATATTTTTTCCGGTGTTTGCTGGTAACACAAAAGAATTAAAAGAGCGCCCTGAGGCTGCCAGTCCTACTGTAGTGATTAAAAACAGGAAATTGTGACGCATAAGCGATTAGACACAGGCCTAATCAGATTCATTAATTTCCTTTTCTGGCCTATACGGATATTCTTAAAGGAGACTACAGACTTTAAAATAGAGATGTTGCAAGATAAACCCTCTGCACACTTCAGACAATGTGTTGTGTTTCATATGTACAGACATTTTGGTGCATTATTTGTCTAAACGGTTCAAGTAAGTAAACCAAGAATAAATGGCTCTGCTTTAGTGGTTAGTAGATTAGTTGGGTTATATTTTAGATAAGATAATACCTTTGAAATTACATTGGTTAGCACTCTTATTTCACAGCAAAAAGCTCCTTGTTTGACCTTTTAGTATGTCTCTGTGCTAGCTCATACCTTCCTCTCTTAAAGGTCCTATATAACGCAAAATTGACTCTTGTGAGCTTTAAACCATGTTAAAATGTTGTTACGGCATCAAAAACATACTCGGAGTTGTGTTTTGTTCCATTCACACTTTATGATTAGCCTGTTTACATCTCCAAAGCTCAAAATGCTCTGTTCCGCCTTGTGACGTCATATAGTGGTAGTTTTACCTTTTGTTCAGTAGTGGTTGGCAATTCCAGTTCTAAAATAATGCAAATCATTCTAGTGAAGAGTTTAAAAACACAGTGGAGCACTTCATGTATTACCACATGACATCAAGGTGGAACAGTGTTTTCTCCTAAATATGCAGGGTCTGGGTGAATGAAACAAAATAAAAGTGCAGGTCTGTTTTTGATGAGGAAACAACATTATAACATAGATCAGAAAATAGTAGATATAGTACTTTAATATGTAATTTACCAAATATAATAATATACATATTGTGTTGGCTATAGTCTTCCACAGGATGGCATGAAAAAGTTCTGTTTTAAAGTTTAAATTGTTTGTCCCGTGGCTTATTATTTGAACATGCACACTTTTGCGCAATTGCCCTGTAGTAACAACTGTCCTTTTAGTTATTGACAAAATCACTGCAATTTTCCTAGTTGCAGTTCACGTCCATCAGAAGAAATATTTTCTCTTCACCCTGCCAGCCATCAGAATAAGAAGTACAATCAAATACAAGCTTATTTTATTCATGTATTACTTGTTTAAGATGTACGTGTATGAAATTTGTCTTTTTTTTAATATATAGTGGGCTTGACGTTCCCATTACCCAAGATGGTGTCATCCGTCATTTGTCCAGGTGTGGTTCAATGTAGAGAAGGTTTCAACGGTCGTCTTCAAAAACAGTTTACACTAAACGCGCGTCTAACATATTGTCAAATCTGTAATAGACAAGCAGGCAAGCAGGAGACCTCTCAGACTGCGAGCCAGCGTGAATGTTCGATTATGTTACCAGGATGTTGTTTTCCTTAGTGTGTGTTGATGTCAATCTTGAAACTTGCTGCAAACCAAATCTGTGGGTAAAGATAAAGGGACGGCAGTGGTTCTCTAACCTGATGGTCAAAGGATCGATAGTTGTGTCTTTAGGGAAGACACTTCACCCACCTTGCCTTGTATGAAAGCGGTGTATGTGTGAGTGATTGGTGGCGGTCGCTTACCTGGCCTAGAACTACACGCTTTGACAAAACTTTACAAAGATGAGTCGATCTGGAGCTGTATCCTGTCTCCATGTTTTCAGAGCTTTCAGTAAGTTATATATTGTTCTGAATGTTACGATAATTGTCTTCTGCCTTTGAGAAACATGCTATACAACTTAGTGACTGTGGTTGGACTGTCAAGTTAGGACGGAGAATTTTCACCCTCTATTGTCCAGTTCCAGACCTTTCTGAATTCGATCAGAATGTAGAAGGGAATGGGTGGTCGTAGGGGTCGCAGATTGGCAGCTTCGCTTATGTCAGAACCCCGGGGCAGCTGCAGCAACAATAGTAACTTACCACCACCGTGTATGGAGTGAATGAATAACGATTACAGTGTAACGCATTGAGAGACTTCCACAAGGCTGTAAATCGCATTACAAGAATAAGGCGTTGTTATTATTTATAAAGTCAACTGCACTGAACTGTAAAACACATGTACGCTCTCAAACCGCTAATCATTTTGTCCGTACTTGTAAGCTAACTTGTCAAAGCTAGTTCTTCTTTTACATGCACTTGATCTCTCTGTACAAACCAAATGAAAGGAGGTAGCTCCGTTAACGCCTCTCATCCCACACTTTGCTCTGTCACTTAAGATACGCCACTTAAAATGGCTGACTTCTGAAGTGCTCATCAGACGAAGCACTGCACTCTTTCATAACCACCAAACGCAATTAAACAACAAAGGACCCGCGCGCACCATTCTGTCTCCCAACTTCAATCCATCGCTCCAAAACTTGTGCACAAAAGGGACTATGAAAAACTGAAAAAAACCCTCAAAAAATGTCTGGACTTGTCTAGTGGCGCAGACGAATCCAGTGCTCAGGGGGCCCCAGCCGTGATCTGATATCTTTTTAATTAACGCTATCCTATTCAGCCACTTGAAGGAGCAAAATAAAGAAGGGAAAGAAAGAGGGGGAGAGTTAAGTTTGACAGCTCTAATTAATGAGAGAGGAGGCCGAAAACGAAGGGAAAATGGCCAAGACGGGCGGATTTCATATGGTGAAGGATTCGTTAGACAGACCAAGACTTCAAAAAAGAAAGATCTTCTATAAGGCTCATACGTTTTGATGTTTTTGTAAGAAGAATATAGGGACTGAAGAGATGAACAAGAGTGGGGAAATGAAAGGACATATAGCCGGTTCAAGGGAAATTAACAATTGTATCGGTATAGTTCAGGATTAAAGTTTAATAAAAAAGATTTAAACATGTTTGGTACTATCTACACTCCAAACAATACAATTAAAGTGATAGTATGTCACTTTCTGGAGGTGGAAAGTCAACTGAATGATTCTTTGGAAATAAAAAGTTAAAACCATACCTAGAAACATCCTCCATTGATATAGACATGTTTAATACCATACTTTTCAGTGCAATTAAAATACATGCTTTTATTTTGGTCAGTTTTTTGGCAGAAAAAAGTTACATACTATGGCTTTTAGAAGAAAAGGTACATATGTATTTGCTGAACAGGCCATATTAATGAACTTATTTCAATTTCGGAATATGTAGGTTTGTAACTTGTGCCCCTCGCTGTCTCCATAGATATGCTATTACTCTCACTAGAATGTTCCTCAATATATCATTAAACATATCACCATGGAGACAGTGAGGCCACGTTAGGACGGGTCAGATCTGTGGAGAGGCAGACCTGTAAACAGTAAGATGCATGATATTCTTTTAGTGATAAAATACCAGCAAATTAATAAATGCAAGTTAGTCAAATTTAATGTAATGCATGGAACATAGTGTAAACAGCTTCTAAAACATCTGAAAAAACTTGGTGGCTTTCATATTCTAGAATTTTATGGTTTCATTTTCCCAGATGGAGGGCAGGTGGCAGTTTTCGTGTTGTTTAAATGCAGTTTTTCATGAGAAATATTCACAAGGAAAATCCACAACTTGAACTTGATAATATGTAGAGGCCAGTGAACTTGTTTTTGACGTCTTCTGAAACCCAAAGTGAAATTGTTATATTATATAACTCATTACTGGGGCTGACCAGAAATTTTACACAAATATTGCTGGATGTAGTTACAACGAGACGAAAACAAAATCATCATTAGCAGCATCAAAAACCACTCAACCCAGATTGGAAAAGTGTTAAAATCACTTAAGCAATCATGCTATGCTCATAATATTACACTCATTTGTAACAATAAAAGAACCCAGAAGATCAACAAGAGAGACAAGGGTGAGAAAAATGAAAGGAGAGTAAGGAA
>KN483624.1:0-23211 GCA_000787095.1 Periophthalmodon schlosseri | reverse complement strand
GGAGGAAAGGAGGGAAGGAGAGAGGAGGTGAGCGAGGGGAGGAGGTAGGGCACAGGAGCTAGGAGCTGCCACTTCACAACAGGGGAGATGAATGACTTTTTACCTCTGGACACTGGGCCTTAATGAAACCTCCAGAGGCCAAACAATGCCATCGCGCGCACACACACACACACACACACACACACATTTACACACTGTTAGATATACGCACACATGGAGAAGGTAGGGACATAGGAGAACACTGCAGATGCTATAGACAAGCACCGGGAATCGGCACAACATGTAAACAGCATGCACAAAAGAGGAGTGGAACAAAGGATCATTTCTATGGTCGTTTTGAACTAAGAGATTGTTATGATAAAACTCTATATTATCATGGTATGGGGTGGTCACAGTGTTGCAGAAACCTTACACGTTAACTAGATTTTCGAATATCTTATAAGTCATAGGTTTGATTTTGAAGGCATTTGGGGACGATGCTTGAGCTGGAAAAAATACGATTAAATAAAAATTCTTTATTTAATATTTATTTATCCAGGTAGGTTGATTGAGAATCACAAAATAAAATGACAAAATGAAATAGTATGAAAGAGCCACTTAAACATCTCTTAAGAAGGACTTAAAGGCAGCTCAAAGTATGGGATTTTTTTCAGCAGCTTATTCCATATAAAATAAAGCACCATTTTATCAGTTTAACCAATGCACTGAAAAAAAGGTCTGGAAAAAAAGGTCTGAATATCACTTTTCATGCCACATCACACTGATTACTGCACTTTGAACTAGGCCTGAATAGCGTTAGAATGATCTTGACCTGTATCAGAACAAGTATAAAACCACGTAGACTAATAAACGCTACTATGGAACATACCTGGACGACTGAGGGATTACACAGACATAAGGCCACAAGGTAATATAAAAGAAAGTACTACGATTTAATGTTGAAAATGACATTCTATTGTATAAAGAAAGTGTTTTTATTATCATCGTGGTATCGGAATCAGTATTGAGCACCGAGTTCATTCCTTAGTATCGAAATCGAGTTTGACATTTTAGCATCATGACAACCCTACTACCTGAACTTTAACCTTTCGATCCGCTCCAAAAAGCCCCTCCCCCTTCTCTTCCGCCCCATCTCCTCACCCTTACCCCGCCGCCCCCGCTCTCCTTCCATCATAACCTTTATTGTCCGAGCGAACTGTGGGCTAACTTTTGCGGCGCAGGCTCTTGATGGATTCCACTCGAACTTCCCCGGCCTTTCGCTCACCACATTCGCAGAGTCAATCACCAACGGTTCGGTGATTTATCCTCACGGCTGGCATTTCCGCTCTATGTCGCCCCCTCCGGTCCATCCATCCTTAGGTCTAATATACCCTCAATTAATGCATCGGGCTTTGGTTATCGCGGTCCGTTCTCCCGCTGTGCTGCCGCTCCATCGTTCTCAATTAAAGGCCGGACGGACGGGTATGGTTCTTATCTGCGTTTATGAATATGCAACACACTCTTATCTGGTCACAGGGAGCCAGGTGAAATGGTTACAGGAGCAGAGAAGTGGGCAGAATGAGAATGGGAATGTATGGGGCACTGGAGTTTATATTGGGATATTATGAGAATTTGGCTAAGTGCTTAAAGGTGTACTGTGTAACTTTTTGGTCCGGTTCCGTTAGCTATCTTGCATTTTTCAGTTACACGTTTGCTAAGCGTGCATTCTTACTGTAACCTGTGGCTTGTCTCCGTGGCCCTCGTCTCCATGATGATAGATAAGTTTAATGCCACACTGTGTAACATTTCAGGCAGTGCAATAACACTGGCGGACCTTCTGTCGGATAAGTTACGTAGTGATATGTGCGAGCACGTTTAGATTTCATGACTTAAAAATGAAGTCTGATGATGGTGATTTTCAAAACAGCGAGGAGTTGCTTTAAAATGCTTTTGCAGGTTTGAAATTGGGTGTTTTCAGAAAGACGGATTGCTTAATGTGAGAATGAATAAAACAGCAGATATAGATGGGTTTACAGCATTTAAAGTTAAAAACTCTGATGATGATTTATAGTAACATAAATTCTCTTTACTTATACAACCAGAATAGTATTCAACGATTCAGTTTTCAGTTCATAATCTAAATGGGAGGTATTTTGTTAATTCCACCACTGGAACCTGACCTTACGGTAGTCACACATTAACATTAAGTGCTGTAACTTATACATTTCTGTAGGCCTGTCATGATAACATAGTCTGAAGTTCGATATATTGCTGAAGTAAATATAGACAATAAACAATAATACTGAAACTAATTTATGACACTGGTACAAAAACCCAAGAGCAGATTTAAACCACAAAAAAGTATTCTAAACATTACTACATTATGGTTAAAAACCCATGACTTGCATAAATAAACAGCAGAATGAAACAGTACTTAGTTTGCAGTTATTAATTCAACCTTTTACGGCTTAAATCTTATCATATAGCCAAAAAATAACCAAAATCACCCAGTAGTGCAAAGAAAATGTACACACGATAAATATTGACACCCCAGAAAATATTGTTCCAACTTTCATATATTGTCGATATAGTAATTATCATGACAGGCCTACGTTTCTGTCATATTTTTATACCACTGATTACAAAAAAATGTTGCATTCAAACTTAACAGTTGGAAATTAACACAGGCACATTGCAACCGTGAGGATTTTTCAAAATGCATTTCAAATCAGTGACCACCAGAACTTAGACTACCCTTTTGTATTGCTCTTACATTCAGACAATAGTAGCGTAACACGTGAAAGTTACCCCTGTACTAAATGAAAGTAAATCCTATATTTCAGAACTGCATACCAGACTCGAGATAGTAGCTTGTAATCGTGGGTAACAGCACCATCTACGGGCCATTTGGGGAAGTACCACAGGCAACACACTGCACATTGCAACTTGGCTTTGCTTTTGTGGTTTATCAAAGAGATCGAAACAGAGAACACAAATTAGGATAGGTAACTTGTATTGCGTTGAAGGCAATGCAATGTTGGAAATTAATAACTAAAATTATACTTAAATAGGTCCAAAAAACAGTAAAATATATAACAAAAACAGAAGGTGTTTTTGTTCTTCTTGAGAGAATCTTGAATATAGCATCCCACAAACAAAAGTTAAATATTAAAAATAAAATAAAAAATATAAATACCGCTTAAAAACCTAAACTGTTCAAAATGCATTAAAAAATGACCAAATTTCATGCATCTGTGTTCAAATAGTAGCAACTTGAACGCTAAGAATTTCTTGCATTATAATATGATCAGATGCACATCGCTATTCCTGACAACTGATTGGCCGATGACCCCCGCGTCTCCCCTCCCCGTTAGCCTCATTAGCCTGTCGAGCTAACGGGGGACTGCTCCATGTCAGGGGGGGATCCGCGGGGGAGGCGTAGCCCACGACGACGCCTGCGGGCCCCCTGTCACTCACATCAGCACCAGCCTCAGTGAATCTGACATCCAGCGATACACAGGCGACACCCTAACACACACACTTCACATGGAGCCCGCAGCCCAGGGGCCAATGTGAGGGGCCCACTGCGGAGGGCTACTCACTCATTTCACCCTCTTTAGTGTTCGTAGCCCCCGGGCCCTCACCCACCCCCCGTTAGAACGCAACAGTAGTGTAAATGTAATGTGTGATCTGTATGGACGTGATTGCTGGAAAACTAGGCCAACGGATCCCCACTAATCACATAAATGAGTTGTGATTCCATCATATAGATCTATGGTATATATGTAAACAAATGTACATGGATATGATTGTTTTTGAAGCTGGATCAAGATGCATTTGAAAGTGCAACTGAAGGGTATGGGGAACAACAGAAAGAGACTTGAATTCAGTGTTTTTATTTTTTCCTATTTTTACTGTACGTATTGTAACCTTTATTGTGTGACATATCTCACATCAATTCCTTCGTGAGGTTGAATACATTCATGGGTTTCAGGCATAAGGACTCCTTCATGATTTGGAGGATCTGGCATGGCAACAGTCCTCCGTTGTTATGGCAATAATGCAATTCAAGTCAACATATTGTGCGTTTTGAATGGGGAAAGGTCCTCGCAAAATCCATCAAAATATGGAAAGAATCATTTGCCTGGAACCCATGAATAGCTGGATAGTAAATGTTCAGGGCTGCAAGGTATCAGGAAGCATCAAAGAAAATTCACCCGTAACTAGCTTACGTCTTTGACAAAAATTATGAAAATATAATTCTTAAAAACATTTCCAAATAGTCAGAATATATAATTAGATAGACTCGAATCTCGTAAAGAATTAAATAAAATCGTAAAGAGTATTTTGTACACATTTTGAATCCTACGATGCCCTGTCAGACCACTATGTCGTCCATTCCCTTGAATTTATTTCCAACGCAGATTACATTATTAAATGCATTATACAGCAAAAGTCAAGATTGTATTTTTAGATTTTTAGGTAAGGCAAGTTTATTTGTATAGCACAATTCGTACACAAAGTAATTCAAAGTTCTTAACAGAATAAGAAAGACATTAAAATCACAATACGAACAAATCAAAACATAAATAATCATCATAAAATTAACATTAAGAGAGACGTGTGCAGAATAAAAACCTTTCAGTCATGTGCACAGTTAAACAGAACCGTTTTGAGCCTGGATTTAAACATGTCTTTCTACAGTTTTAAAATTGGAAGCATTATGTGTCGGTAAATGCAAGTACAATCACAATAGACAGCAGTATGAACAATGTAAACCGTGTCTTTCATAGTATTATAGTAGTCTGCTTGGCCCATCTCACCCACCTCACAGTTGGAGAACAGTCACAACTCTTAATGAAACTATAAACAGAATTACAGTGTTACGTCTGCCATGGACAAGCCTGTCTTTCTCCTCTTTCTTGCTGTGTACATCTCACGTTTTCGCCGATCCTCCCTCTTCTCCTCAGCCTCCTGATTCACCCCAATTAAGGCTGAGCTCCGGGTGCCCTCACTAACGCTCCACCTTCCTCGTGACAAATTAAACATTACTATAAAAGCTAAAGATTGAATTAGTGGGATCTCTCTGTCAGCAGTAACCTCCGTGCTAATTAGCAACGCCGAGGAATCTACCCACTGATTTGGTTCGGGCCAGTTTGTCCGCGTTACTGCGTGGATGACATTCACCGGTATTTACTTCTTATATTCTCGGCAGACAAAGGTAAAGGCGTGCAGTTTTTGTCGTAATGGGAGATTCAAGTGGAGGGACGCTGTCCGTCAACTTGGGGGAAATAATTCAAACGTGACAAAGCGCGTGTCATTTATTTAAGAGGCGTTCAAGGGCACGGGAAACTCTCCGGTAATGTGAGATGTCATAAAAATGTACTATTGTGTCAACTGTCAACAGGCGTAAATAGCAGTAAGTAATAATGCATCTTTGAGCGTTCAGTGGTATTATTTTTGCGTACATAAAATGGCGTGCAAGAAGGTATTTCGCCAAGGTCCATCAATAATCCAAGGTTGTGTATCGGATGTCTGATTAAGTGTTAGCATCGTTTTAGCTTTAAAAAACTCACAGAACTGTTGATTGTTCATTTTTCCCCAAGAAGTTTCACTGGTTTCATTAGGCATTTTGCACCGTCGGATTCTTTCTGGTATTTTTTGCACAATGCGCTTCTTTTAGTCCTGTACAACTGACAAAATGTTAATCGAGATGAAAATTCTTGTGAGCTTTAAGTCATGTTATAATGTTTTTACCTCATCAAAAACATTCCCGCAGTTGTGTTTTGTTTCATTCACACGTGTTTGAGGAGTGACCTTTTATTATTAGTCTGTCTACATCTCCAAAGCTCAAAATGCTCTGTTCCACCTTGTGATGTCATGTAGTGGTAGTTTTCAAGTTAACAGCTAACTTTGACCTTTTTTTCCAATAGTAGGCAATAGGCAATTCCAGGACTGAAATCATCCAAGACCAAGATCAAGGTTCAGTCACTTCTGATTATTAATAATATGCTGCTGTCTTTTTATTCAAACAGTCTACAGTCAATCCTCTATCAGTAAAAGCACTGTTTGAGGTTCAGACTTTGACTTAAAATCTGTATTGCTTATGGTCAGGAAATTAATATCAGAAAACATTCTTCATTTGTAAGACGATGTAAAATTGAATGAAAAATTGTATATAGTGAGTAATTTCTGGTCATAACGCCCAGCCCTGTGGTTTCTGTACAAGGGACAAGGACCACATTTATGGACTTTCAGGACAAATCAGAAATGTTAAAGTGACATAGTGTTTTCAGTGACACGTGTAACTGGTCAAATTGCTGATTTTAAAGGAATTTAGACTCACCCAGTACTTTTATGGTAAATGGTCACATTTTTATATAGGGCTTTTCCACCTTCAAGGCACACACATTCATACACCAGTGTACGCAGAGGGTTAAGTGTCTTGCTCAAGGACACAATGACAACCTGTGGGTCGGTGGATTTGATCACTCTACCAATGATGTTTATGTCGAGAGCGGGGTTTAAAGTAGCAACCTCCGGATTAGTGGACAAACACTCTACAAACTGAGCTACTGTCACACCTTTAATACAAAGAACTCCACTTTCTATTTAGGACAAATAGAACTATTTACATTTATCCAGTTCTTTATAATATATAAGTTGGTAAAACGTTATAATAACTACACTTTTAAAAGCCTTAATACAGTAGTTAATTACTAAGTCAGAATCATTCTTAATACACTTTTTGTTCATTCTGAATTACATCTTTGTTCATGTTATGTGTCTCAAACAGTTTACCTACTCTCACCGTACTCATATCCAGTCGGTGATGGTCACTTTTCTACGATAACAAACAACTTCACCTGGTCAGAAAATCGAGTCCATATTTCCTGCTGCTTTTAAATGCGACACAATTGTAATCATGCTGTCTTATTGGAGCATTCATTCACCATTGTCACCAGCCCGCGCACATAAACGTCCGTAGCTTTGACCTGCCCACCTATGTCTCGTCTACCCCTCCAAATATCAAATGCATATTTCAAACGTCTTCACTATCTCGGGTTAAATAAAAGTCTACCATCTGATGCGGTTATTGCCAATACTAAATCACATACAATGGACTGGGAGCTGGAACAAACAGACTAGCCATCGACGTCGATATATATTTTTTTCTATCCCGCAGCTTAATGGACTATTTACTACTATGTTTACCAGTGCTAAACATGCCATGAACAATGCTAATAGGGTCATCGCCGCATGTTGAGGTCAGCCCGAGCCGTAGCGAAAGAGGGAGCAAAGCTAGCAAGCGATAAAATTCTCGATTTCTTCCAGCGTATGCACTTAGCAGTTTAAGCTATGTGCATATCATATATCACATATAGTATTGTAAAGAGTGGAGTGGGGAATATTGACTGTATATCACACGGTAAATGTCAAATATTGGCATTTACAAGGACAATTATGAGAATACTGGCTTGGATATGTCTTACAAGTGTCGTACCGCAATAAGACTCAAGGTCAAGGTTCAGGTTGCCGTAGGATACACATCTGCACAGACAGTAAGATGGGAAAAGCAAATATAGGCGTATTTTTGGAGGTGATTGTAAAGGGGTAAAGTATTTATTAATTCAGTGTATTCAGTCTCTATAAGTTTTGTACTCTTTCTAATAAGTTGGACTTATCACACTGCAAATTCAAACAATACTAAAATAATGGCAGTGGTGGATGAAGTACTCAGTTTTGCTACTTAAATAAAAGTAGAGATACAGAAGTAAAAAAAAAAAAGTTTAAAAAAAAGTAAAAAGTTACTCAGGTAAAAGTAAAAGTATCACATGAAAAAATCTGCTTAAGTAAAAGTATTTAAGTACCTGTTTAAAATGTACTTAAAGAGTTAAAAGTAAAAGTATTTCACACAAGTCTTGTTAATTTGTTAAAGTGTTAAATGTAGTGATGGTGATTAAAAAATTATGCATATTTTGATCAACAGTAGCAATATGAATTAATTTCTTCATTTTTCTATGAATTTTGTGTATTTATTTTGTTTGCCCAAAGCTGAAGCTTGAAAACTTTAGCCAGGATGTTACTACGAACATAGTAAAAATAACCTTTCAAATCATATGAAAAGTGCTTTTTACTTTTCAGTCCAGTTCAAATAAGTAGGGGAGTAAAAAGTACAGATATCTGCTCTCAAATGTAGTGAAGTAAAAGTAAAAGTATAAAGTATCTACTGTAAAATTTACTTAAAGGTTCTATATTACACAAAATTTACTCTTGTGAGCTTTAAGCCATGTTATAATGTTAACTCCTCAAAAACAAACCTGGGCTTGTGTTTTGTTTCATTCACACGTTTGAGTAACCCTTTATTATTAGTCTTTCTACATCTCCAAAGCTCAAAATGCTCTGTTCCACCTTGTGATGTCATGTAGTGGAAGCTTTCAAGTTAACAGCTACATTTTCCCTTTTTTCAATAGTGATAGGCAGTTCCAGGACTGAAATCATCCAAGTGATTCTAGTGAAGGTGTATGGAATTTAAAAACACAGTGGAGCACTTCCTGTATTACCACATGACATCACAAGGTGGAACAGAGTGTTTTCTGTCTGAGAGAAGAACTCAGCCTAAATATGCAGTTTGTGTGTTAAACATGTGTGAATGAAACAAAACACAGCTCCAGGTTTGTTTGTGATGAGGAAACAATATTATAACATAGATCAGAAAATAGCATAATATGGGCCCTTTATATGAAGTACACTAAAAATTTGACAGTACAGTAATACAAAAGTACAGTAATTTACTACTTGTACTTCATTACCTTCCAACACTGGCTAATAGACAATAAAAATGAATTATAGCTGATATCCGCGTAATATCAAACAGTGCTTGCTGAGCGCCAGGTATTGAGTAAAAAATCTCTACAATCTCAAAGTTACCCTACGATTCTCACAAAATGCACCAAATGTAATTACTTTAGTGACATATGACATGACAGGCCACGACACCACTCCTGCACTGCATTGACACTATAGCGTTCCAGTGATGGGGGAGGAGAAGAAACCAGAAAGAAACAGGCTCGCTTCAAGAAACTAGATTGTTTTTTCATCTGCAGATAACAGAATTTTGGTGTGACAAAGTCTTTTAAAAAAAACCTTGCTTTCCGCTCGGGGCCACGTTAATTGCATTAATTTGCCCTGACAATCGCACAACAGGAAAAGGGATAGACAGGCGAGGAGGGGCGAACGTGGGTAATGCGTGTGTTTGTCGCAAAAGTGCTCTTGTCATTTCTCAGCAATGATGAAATTAGCAACAAGAGTGGTGTCTGGCTATAATCAATCACCAGTCTCAGTCCGGTGCCAGCCAATATCACCAAAACCATATTTCCACCACTTGAGGACAAAATATTTCTTGATTGGGTGCCATACTTGTTTATAAATATATCAGACAGACCAGTACCTCTAGTTGGATTGAGTTTGGTGATATTTTGCCGTGGACGTGTCGGGGGTGCGTGGGTGTCTCTAGACGTGGGTGTAAATTTGTTTGGAAGTGTCAGGGGTTGTGCAAAGAGTAAACATTTGTCTCTTCAGGTCGATCAGTTTGTTGAATTCAGCGCAGCGGTCTGGAAAATCCGTAGTCCGGTTGTTATAGGTCAACGGACCAAATGAATCTTATGATGTGGTGGTATTGTAGTACCACGTAACGCGCATAGTTGGGTCAGGAGTTTCAAATTAGATTGTGAAATTATATGTAAAATAGCTCCTCAACAATAACCATGTCATGAAATCAAAATATTAAAAGATAACTCTAGAGAAGTGTTTCCCAACTTGGGGTACAGGGATACTTAGGCATATGGGATTGGCTTTCGCTATGAAGTATATGTCATATTTCTTACTTGCCATGTTGTTTCCAATAAATGAGATCTATTCCAAGCTTTTAAATGAAAATGAATAATTACGTGAGAGGGGCTGCCACCGAAAATTGTTAATATTATTTATTTTGAGTCTTTAAGGAGAAAAAAAAAAACGTTATTGCTTGGAATGTTCCACAGTATGGCTTAAAACGTATCAATTCCCAATTCTACGGAGACAGATGCATCTATGGGGACAGCAGGTGACACTACTGATCAGATCTGTGGAGAGACGGGCCCATTAACAGATACAATGCATGTTTTTCAAAGTATTTCTCAGCAATGAAACACCTGTAAGAAATAAATGCATGATAGTTTATTTCTGTACTGAGGAACATTCCAAGCAAAGCAATGGCATCTCCTGTAAACAATCCAACAAAGTTACATAGTGCACCTTTAAAGGGCCCATATTACTCTATTTCCTGATCTGTGTTATAATATTGTTTCCTCAGCACAAACATACATAGAGTTGTGTTTTGTTTCATTTACACATGTTTAACACACAAATCCTGCATATTTAGGCTGAGTTCTTCTCTCAAACAGAAAACACTCTGTTCCACCTTGTGATGTCATGTTGTAATACAAGAAGTGCTCCACTGTGTTTTTAAACTTCATACATTTTCACTTCACATCACTTGGATCATTTCAGCCCCGGAATTGCCAATCTCTACTAAACAAAAGGTAAAATGTAGCTGTTAACTTGAAAACTACCACTACATGACATCACAAGGTGGAACAGAGCATTTTTAGCTTTGGAGATGTAGACAGACTGATAATAAAGGGTTACTCAAAATGTGTGAATGAAACAAAATGCAACTCCAGGTATGTTTTTGAGGAGGTAACAACATTCCAACATTGCTTAAAGCTCATAAGAGAAAATTTGGCGTAATATAGGACCTTTAAGTAAACAGCACCTGGAAGATGCACCTATTACATCTATTGTTTTCTATAATATATATTTTAAAAAATAAAACCAAACATAAAAAGCTGCATCACCGTATAGACATTACTACTTGTTTGTTGTTTGTAGTCAAACAAGCCTGCATCTGTCTACTCCTCTCCACATCTCCTCCATAACAGCACATCCACGCCTGTACCCACCCCACGTCTCTGCTCGGGGTCAGGGCCGGTGCTGATAGTCAGACAGGGGCCACCGACCGCTCGCTGCCGTGGTGATTTGTAAGCCGATTTGTTCCTTTTATTTCCCCTGGCTGCCTGCATACAACAACACGCAGTCACACACTCATATATATACGCACCAAAAGACTCTCCCAGAGGACTATCTGCACTGAATCGCATTACAACCATTTCCCATTCGGTGAGGTGGGGACCGGCCCCTGCAGAAATCAAATATTTATCATGTTGTATTAACCCCCATGCACCGCTGGCCCCCAACACACATATATCGGCCCTTAGCTCGCCTCTGCTGTACCCTGAATTCATTATCCTATTAGGCTATTGCTTAGCCTATACTATCTCAGGTAGGGGCTGCGAGATTAACCGTAATCGAAAGCGCAATTTGAATGAACGCAATTAGCAAATTGCAAAGGCTGCAAAAATATCCTTATACCCGCTTATTCTGCGTGCAAACTGCTAACCCTATAGTTTATATCTGTACAAACATGTTCTGAAATGTCATTATTTTGTCAGTTCATATTTCAATCTTTTTGTCAGTTCTTCCGGACTAGGCCTGTCATGATAGCACTGAAACTACTTCATGCCACTGATACTGTAACAATAATGCAAGATAATCCCCGTAAACCATTTTTAAATAGACAGTATCATTAAGTGGCATGAGCTGCAAAAAATACATAGCAGAATGAAGCAATAATTAGCCAAACAAGTCACTTTTTTAACCCTCTGCAGCTCAAATCTTATCGTATTCCAAGAAAAATACCCCAAATCTCCCCATTTTTACAAAGAAATTGTACACGTGATAAATTTTGAGCCCTAACGTATATTGTTCCAGCTTTTCTATTGTGACAGGGCTATTCTGGACACTTTTAAAACTTTGAACAGAATCCTATTATTAAAACAAAAATGGCAAATCTTATCGCAATGCTTGTCAAAAAAAAAAAAAAAATGCAATCAAAGATTTTTCCCAAATCATTCAGCCCTTCACTACCTGGTGAATCCAAATAAATGGAACTAAATGTCTTGTATAGCCACTAGCCTGCTGTTGTTCGGTTAGCATAGCGCATTGTATATGTTATAAATAATATAAATCACATGTTGTTCTGTATTGATTTGGCATTACTGTCCGTTTGTAGCAGATATGATCATTTTTCTCCGTGTCTGTCATGGGGACTCGGAGGAATAGGCAGCACAATGTTCCAGGAAGGCCGGTCAAAGCGCTCAATGATCGGAGAGCAGGCCAGGCGCCAACTGGGTGACACTGAAGCTGCAAACGCCCATTCACACTGTCTGGGAGGTGTAGTGTGACCCAATGTCTTATTTGGTATTCATTTTGTATGGCTTTTCAACGTGATACATATTGTGCGATTGAATCCATATTTTGGTTCATGTAAGTTTAGTATATACAGTACCTGAGCCTAGTGATGGGACTTTTGACTCGTTTATGGGATCTGAATCTTTTGGATCCGTTCATTTCAAAGAGCCGTTCAAAGGACTGGCTCTTTTACTATTTATTTATATGACAGAAGCCAATGTGAGAACTCTTTTTAACAACAAACTAATCACAGAGAGAAACGACCGAGTTAAAGATTAGTTTAAAATGATCAACTGTTATTATGATTTTTTTTTGTTTGTTTTTTTGTACAAAGCTCTCACTCATGCTGCCTGCTCTGCTTCAGTGCTGATTCCCGTGTTGATTCAGCGTTAATCAGGATAAAAAGGCATAAAAATTAGAAAGAAAAATATTCAGTCGACTCGTTCGTGAGCCCAGCAAATAATACAATAAAGTAAAATTATCTATTATCTTTAGCTAAGTTGAAATTACATTATTTGTTTTGCATTATATACTTTTCATTTGCTAAGAGCATTTTAAGTCTCACAATTTTCAATATTCCATCTCCATCTCCTTCTAAACAGCTTAATACTTATCCTGGTTTGGTCCAGGTTTGGGCCCAGTTTGAATCCCAATTTAGATTTGGGTTCATCCCGTTCTTGTTGAGGTTTAGTTTTGTGTTTTGTGCCAATTTTGATGTGGTGCGGTGTTGTGCAAGTTTGAATAGGATATGGGAAAGCACATATGTCTGTAATAGCCGTGCTTCCTGTCACTATTTCAACATGCTTCAATACCCACTGTTACCAAAAGAGGGCGGCAATCTGATTGTTCTTTGTACAGTCTCCAAACCTGCTTTTTTTTTATCAAAGTGAGTCTGGAAGAGAAGACTAAAATAGACACATTTAAAGCTCGCAATGAAAATCCGTATAGTTTTATTATGACTGACAGACTGAATCGCAAAAATATTGTGTAATATCTCAACATTCCAGCGTAAGTGCTATAAAGTTTAGGCAACTTTCTGAAAAAAAAGCATTTTATTTAGCTGATTTAATGTTCCGTATTGTGTTTTTTCTTTGTTTTTCTCCCTTCCCTCTACATTCCAACTTTTTTATACCTTGAATACAAAACTTTTTTTTGAATGTGTATATGAATGTCAATTGAATTGCGTTGAAAGAGGCATTTATCTTCCTACAAGTGCTGACTTCTGGACTGAGGCGTGCTCTGAGGATACCAAAAGGAATAAATAAAAATAAAACAAAAAAAAATTACCACTCACAAACAACATTCACTTCTTCTTTGCATACAGTCTGATTTGAACACCACACTTTCATAATCAATACGTTGGTTGTTATGGCGTCCAACCTGCATCCTGTCTCCCCCACCTTTCTCCCAACTCCCCTGCTCCCCCCTCCCCTGTGGCAGGTCAAGACTAATGTGCCCTGTCAGTGCATGTGATGATAAAGTGTCTTATTACCCAACAAGCAGGAATTTTAAGATTACTATGAATATCTTAAGGAATCAATCTGACTCCACGTTGCGCGCTGACCTACTTGGACAAATGCACGTGTGTGTCCCATTGCATGCACTGCGTAACATAGGGTGACTGATTGCGCACATATACAAATAGAATTCTAGTATTTTATTGTATTAATGGCTTAGTATTGCTTTGCTTTTTGCGAAGTCAGGAAACTTTGCTAAGTAAACTTTATACTCAGGGGTAAAGAGGCAATTAGCATCGGTGAAAAACAACAACCCTGTCGCGTACCCACATTCATCTATCTACGCTGTCCAACCCAGAAGTGCTTAAGACGGATTTATCTGTGTAAATATTTTGACTCCTCGACTTTGGAGATAATTCCCACTTTACGGCATCATAATTTCATCCTTTCTTTTCCCCACATTAGCTGAATACTGCACTTAAAACTGGGGCGTTTAATTATTTGCAACCATCTCCAATAAACATGACTTTATGGGGCTCGTAAATCAAGCAAACAAAAACACGTTAATCGTAGATATTCCGACCATAAAGGCCATCTATAAAAAGATGTGTTTTATACAAAATGTGCGTTGCAGAATACCTTAAGTAAATGCAATAAATGTGGCAAGCTGGGCGTATAAATCTCCCGTGCAGCATGTTGTTAATTTGATACATTGGGCAATAATTTGGTATAAATAATTGTTTATTAGCCTGGACCATCCTGCACTGAGGTCTAATGATATGTACTTTGCAAGTTTTAAGGGAGGTTCCAATCAGTGCACAACTTTGCAGCAGCAGCTTCATTTATTAAACCCTATAAGATAAAATTATGGCCATTTAACTATTCCACGCACTCAGATCAGCTAATCATTTAAAGGGCCGACGTTGGTAATTGCTCACAGATTGCACCACTACAACATGGCATCTTGTACAGGCTACTGAAAACATGCGCCGGAACAAGAGGGACGAAGCAGACTGAATGTTTCAAAACTTAAACGTGCACTACGTAACTTTTCTGGCGGGAGGTCCCACTATCTGCTTGTTTTTATCGAGATACTATTGCTTTGCCTGGAAAGTTGCACTGCTGTGTGACACAGACACCATAGGGCCAAGTTACAGGTCAGATCTGCGGAGAAGGGCACCCACAGCATTGCGTGTTTTTAAAGATAGTTTACGAATAGCTGCAAGATAGCTGAGTTTAGCGCCATGTTTTGGAAGAGGCAAAGCAATTACATCTACATGTAGACAAGCAGGTGGCAGACCCCCATCAGAAAAGTTACATAGTGCAACTTTAAGTACATTACAATATGTCGTTGGTCCATTTTGCTGGTACACAGAATGCCAGAAGAATTCTAGATGTGTAGATTGGTTAATGGCCGCTGCTCTGTGGTGGCATTTTTGAGCGACATCCAGCGACACAGACCTCTGAATAGCTTTATAACTGACAAAAATTTCTGACATATAATTTTTATTTTTTTCACAATGTCTTATTGAAAGCGTAACACTACTTGAGTATTTATCAAACTGATGTATGCGACAGAGCATTGTGAGGAAACAACTAACAAATACAACATACCGCATAAGGCTGGGAGATTCATACCCAACAAATGAATGGAAAACTTTTCATTTTGCGGCCATAAATGTTGAACCTGCATTATAAAATCTAATAAAACCCCCAAGTATCATTAGCAATTATGTATCGACCTCTGCCAAGCTCCATTGTGCTAATAGTATGGGAACCCTATTTGGGTAATAATGAACTGGAAAACAAATGGATTCTGCCAAGCATGATGTTTTCAGAAGTGCACCAGTATCCACCTATAGCCCGCACACACACAATGCTATGTTACTTATAAATTCACTTCATTTTATTCACCCGCGCCCGTGATCAATAAGTAATTAATTTCACCTGCTAAGGGAAAAACGGCCCTTAAGTGTCATTCAACCAGCCAAGTTTGCTTAAAAACTTCAAAATTTAAATTAAAATATGGCGTAATAATAATGATTTTTGAGTTCGTTCCTTGGATTGGATGTGTTGTTGTGGCAGATAAGGGACAGTATCTCATCATAATATTGCATTTATGTTTTTGGGAATAACGCCAAGGACAGAGTTGAACTGCGGATTGAGCTGCTGTACGGTAAGTTACTGTTAATTTACTGCCTCTGTTCCCACTTTTGCTCTCTTTCAGCACTCATTTGAGTTCTTTAATTTCAAAGTAGCACAAAGTTATTACCCGCAATGGAACAAACCCAACTCCAGATGATGATTATTTGATTTGAGCATAAAAATGGCTGACGCTGCTGCAGAAAGTGTTATAGTGAATTTTGTCTGTTAAAATGAATAGATACAAATGAATGACATGGCATCTCACCTTACATTATGACTTGACGTTCTAAAATTTTGATGAAAGTGAATTTATATGTTTTGGTTAAAATAATGTTCATGGGGGTTGAATCAAAAATCTAATAAAACATTGCATTGCATATCTGCTGTTCCTAGCACTGCACTTTTCTGGACTGAGATGTCTGATGTTTTTCCTGGGATCTGCTGTAGCCACTCCTCCAGTTTGGGGGTCACTGCCCCGAGTGCTCCGATGACCACGGGCACCACTGATGTCTTCACCTTCCAGGCCTTCTCCAGCTCCTCTTTGAGCCCCTTTCTCTAGTTTCTCATGTTCCTTATGTTCTCATCACTTGGTATTGCTCTGTTGTTTATCCACCACCAATGTCCGGTTGGTTTGCCATCACCATTCTGTCAGTCTGTATCTGGAAGTCCCACAGGATCTGGGCTTGATCATTCTCCACTACCTTTGGAGGTGTTTCCCACCTTGACCTTGGGGTCTCCAGTCCGTACTCTGCACAGATGTTTCTGTATACAATTCCCCCCACTTGGTTATGCCGCTCGATGTATGCTTTCCCTGCCAGCTTCTTACACCCTGCAGTTATGTGCTGGATTGTCTCAGGGGCCTCTTTGCACAGCCTACACCTTGGGTCTTGGGTCTGGTTTGGTAGAGAGAGAGATTATTTCTGTTTTTGTGTAACTGACCACTATGTTGTGCACCTCGCCTAAGGCCCAAAATGATCCAAGCTCCTTTCATGAAAATGAATAACAGATGAGATTTTTATTAGAAAATGTGCTTTAAAACTCTTGAATGGCAGCCAGGTTCGGATATGGCAGGGTGTACACAGTGTATGTCAAGTTTTTCGGGAAGATACAAAAATAAACCGCATGTGTCAATTAGATGAGGCCTTTCTGTTTTCAGGGCTGTAAAAATCTTTCTGATTGGCCGAGGACCGAGCCAATGGCACTTACAGATGCAGCAGAGTCTGCAGAGTAGAACGGGACTGGGAAAGAATGGGAAAACTCAATTTGGCCCAAAAATGACTTACGCAGTAATGCTATGAGGCCGGCGATATTTTTAAATTGTAAAATCAGGAAATTGACAGTTTAACTCTCAAGTGCTTTATAGGGGTTGTGTTACAAAATTGCATATACCAGATGGAGGGAAGTGGAAGAACTTTTTAAATGTATATAGTTGCCGAATACTCAATATCTACATTAAAATGTATATTTATGTAAAATGTATAATAATAGCTAAATAATAATAAATCTGTTACATGGTCCAATCAGAATAGACCTACTGTATTCTGACTATTAATGTTCATATCTTGATTTATGGGCACAATAGCAAAATAAAAATACCAGACCGTGTAGAGTGTGTTAATACGAACATTTTAAAACCAAAATGAGACACTGACAGTGTTAATACGAACATTTTAAAACCAAAATGACGACACTGACAGCAGCAGTTACGGAGAGAGGGGCGACAGTTTTTCAATAGAAAGTGAATTGGAGTCAGTGGAGCCGAAAGAGCGCCCATGATCACTTCCTATTTGGAACGCAGCAGCTAGCAGGTTAGCTATGTCCATTTATATATACAGTCTATGACTAAGTTATAGAGCATAAACGAGACATAGGATTAAACCATCTTAATGTTTGTTCTAAGGCATATTATGCAAATATTTATCACTGAGAAGTAAGGAAAGGAGCCACCTAATACACATACACATGCCAATACTGCGTAGCTTGAATCCAAAATTGCATAATCAAGTGCTGTGACTCATTCCTTTGATTTTTTGGAGAGTAAATGAAATAATAATAACAAAAATCGACACAACATATTCAAAGTTTGAGTTTTGGTAAATGTATTCTTATACAGTTACTTCCCAGTACTTACGGAAAGTTTATCACATTTTCTTTCAGCACACTACGCCACATAGTAACTTACTTTTCCCATCCAGTGCTGCCCCTCTCACCCCCCTCCCCTCCGTATAACAATAATAACCTGATTCATGTATTCGATATGGCCTAGATAGATCACCAAGACACATTATCCCCCGTTCCTCTATACTGAAAGCATTATTACACCATGTAGCTCGTGTTGTTAGCGCGGGCACGTTAGCGGCATGGTCACTCTATTTCTCTTTTCGCAGGTGAACCGTGGCTTTGAGATCGCGCCGGGGCCAGGAAAGAAAAATCACACCAGATGCCCCGGGAAATCGGATCAGCGCGCACAATAAAGCCCGGCAAAATGACCCGAGAACGCTATAGAGAAGAACGCCCACTTTTCATCTGGCCTGGTGCGTTAGCGAAATGCGGCTAAAGAAGGAGTAGCATACATATAACTACCGGCTTGACATTTTGTTTGTCCAGTCGAAAATAGAGGACATACATCGTCCATTATTGCGTAAAATAGGAGGGGAGGGGTGAGGGAAAAAATACCCACGATGCAATTCAGCTGGCCCCTGGGTGTGGCTGGTCACTAGGGGAGGTTGATCCGGGAGTCATACTACACTTGAGATGGATCACGTCAATTTGCAGCGAAAAAACAATATGGCCCCCGTCCAACCTCTCTCTATGTTTTCGAGATGTGCAGCCTTCAGTCAATCGCATTAAAGCAGGAATCTAGCCCCGACGCCCTGCCTCTGTGCCCTTTGGCACATCACAGCATTAGCTCTGTATGCCCTGTTATGGATGTGCTTTGTCATAAGAGGCATTTTCAAGCTATACTAGATTATTTCTTTCATAACAGCCGAGAAGAAAGTTTCAAAAATATTTCTTATAACTCAGATCGGTTTACTTTTTTTTCTGAAAGCAATCTACCTTGTTTTTGTTTTGTTAATACCTGGTGATCGGTAAATGCATTTATCACTGTTACTAACTGATGCTGTGCAGGAAAGTATTATAGATTCCAAATTTACTTGAAGTTTGAATATCTTTAACTGTTTTTCTATTTGGCGCTTACCGCACTGATTAGCAGGCTACTACCGCCATCTTGTGGTGCAATCTGATAATACTTCTTCACAGTCTCTTGGTCTGAAAAGTGCCTGTAAAATTAGTCTTTCTTCAACATTTTCTTCTGCAGAATTAAATGTCTGTGTAATCCCTCAGTCGTCCAGTTATGATCCATAGTAAAGAAAAAATCTGCAGAATTAAATGTCTGTGTAATCCCTCAGTCGTCCAGTTATGATCCATAGTAAAAGAAAAATTCAATTCTGTGAACTGGACAAAAGGTTTTTGAGTGAAGACGTTTTGCTGCTCATCCAAGCCGCTTCTCCAGTTCGGGTCAGATTACTGGTGGACACTGCCTTATATATATATATCTTAGTGTAGTTCAATAAACCTAGCCAACAAATAGAAACTGTATACAAATAAGTGTGTTAGTTTCAGTGTAGTTAGCTCCTCCCTTCAGACAGATGGGCTGTGTCCACCAGCAATGTGACCAGAACTGAAGAAGCCGCTTGGATGAGCAGCGGACAAAAAACTTTTTGTCCAGCTGGCAGAACTGAAATTTTCTTTTACTGTGCAGAATTAGGTTTGGCAAGCTCATTAGTGTTTGTATTCGTTCTTTCTTTATCTTTATTTATACAGGGGAACCCAATGAGAGCACTTGGGCTCTCTTTTTCATTGGCGCACTGTTTAAAATACAATACAAACAGAAAAACAAATACAACAAACAAGTATATAAGTCCATGTAAAACATTAAAAACAGGTTCAGGTGTGTGTATATTATTAAGTTGATTATTAAATTGCCATTTGCGTAACCAGTGTATCTAGTTTTGCTTTTCCTTTAATTGTATGACATTAAATAAATCAGTATAACAATTTGCAACATAATAAGAACAATAATTATAATGATGAGAGAATTTATTAAGCAAAATAACTATCAGATACTCATTACAAATCTCAGCACTCAGGACACATTACCATGTAGACAGTGAAAGAAAATGAAGATATCACTGTTGTTTAGTCATGGTGTCATTATTGTGAATCATTGCAAAATTGTGATGTTTCTTAATAATAATAATAATCGTAACACTAAAATTTTATAGTGTAACTTTCCTATTCAGAATCATTTCAAAGTAGACGCCTAAAAATGTCATAAATCCAGTCAGAACAAAGAAGAGGCCCGTGAATAAGCATCAATGAGGAGAACACGAGTGCACAACTGGTTTCCTTTCAAAATGATGGCAGACTTTTTAATGTTGAGTAGTGACCATAATCCCTAAGTAGCAGTGTATTTCATAACTGTGTTCCTCTGACACCACCATGAATATTTGCTGGCTCTTATCAAAAGATAGGAATGAATTATGGTCTTCCCATTGGAGAGGGCGGCATACGGAGGGGCAAGCGAGAAGTGTTTAAGTGTTCTGAGGACTTTTATTTTGCTTCTTGGAGATTTAAAAGTTTAAGTTGTGAAGCTTATTGTGGTGAGCTGTCGTTTTTATTTGAGTGGGCACTTTCTTGTATGTGTGTGTTTTTGGTGTGTTTGGAAAAATAATTATAACGCTCAATAATTCTCCGTGTAATTGTGACAAATAGGAAAAGAAAATTACTATTTTAGTTTGGCAATTGAAATATCAAGTCAGATGGCACAATCAGCCCCATTCAAATGCATATTAAAGAAGGGGTGTTACACTTCTATGGGGTATTAATTGTTAACACATAACATATTTAAATTCCCATGTTACCTTTTATTGAGTCCCCGCTCCCCGTTGCTCCCTGCGCTAAGTCACCCCCCCTTCATAGCACTATCACAATACAATCAGCGCATTCCGCTAATGAAACGACTGCACATCGCATCAGGTTTGTGAAGTTGTACTGCATTGTTGCATCATGAGTGTGGCCTTGTTCTGGTAACCACAAGGAGGGTTCGAATAGGGCCCAGGAGAGATCGCAAGATTACTCAAACATGCATGAATGACAAATAAAACCTCAGGCATGTTTTTTAATGAGGGAACAATGTTATATGGTAGAAAGCTCCGAAAAGTCGATTTTTCATAATATCCCATCTTCCATCACTTTCCACCTGCCTGTTTCCTGTTCCAAATAAAACCACTTTGTGCACTCATATCTTAAACTGAAGTATGACTTTAATACCTCAATAGAAATAACCAGGTTGCAGAGTCTTTTGAAAGGGCCGCACAGGAGGGGAGCAGTGTGCCCGGGGCTATACACTGCAATGTGTGAGTGAGTAGATGGGCTGTCACTTCAGATTAGGCCTGTGACGGAGAGCCCACAGAGGTAATAGGGGGTTCATAAAAATCATAAGAATGGTTATGGGCAACAATGAAAGATGTCGTATTCAGGCAGGCTTGTGTTACACCTATTTGGCCTGAATTACACTGCGAGTTCTGTGAGCGAACTGACAAACAGAGCTGACATTAAGGTGGACATATTGTAACACGGCCTGACAGTCCGGGTGTATTGCTATGATAACGGGGTCAAAGGTGGCAGTGTGCTGGGATAATAAAGATATGGGTGACGTATGGCAAGTCATAAATGATTACTGTAATGTTAAAGCCATACATGAAAAAGTATTGATGGAAATATTGTGTTGTTGGACCAAAATGCAGTTGGTGTTGGATCGGGAATTCCAGTGTGGTACAGAGAGAAGACATTAAAGAAGACATTATGCTTGTCTTAGGTATTTAGTATTATGCTATAACATGCTGTTACCTAATGTTTTAGTGTCTTAAAAACTAGAAAAAATGAACTAGAACTGATTATTGGGCAATAAAATGCTTTATAATTAGATGCACCACGCAGCAGACTTATTTTGACCTCAAGAGCTGCTTATACAATATATCTATACTGGGAGAAAAACCCGGTACAGTGCCTTTAATAATAAAATATTGACTTTCTGCTCGTAGATGCATTTCACTGTATAGCAAACAGCTGATTTTCTTTTACGGGTTTTATTGTTGAAAATGGCCATTTCACATTTTTAAACCTACATGTGGCAGGTAGATTCTGAATAATCATAGGTAAGTACAGACCAATGGGTGGGGATAGGGGGTAAGTAAAGACAACAATGTTTTGAGCATTCAAGCCTCGAAGGACAATGTAATAACACAAACTTGCCTGAATCAATCAAAATACATCTCTGAGTAAGCTAGTGATAATATGGTTAAAAAGCTTATGACAATTTTACATAATATGTCTCCTTTAAAGCACTTATTCTTGTGCATAAGTCTATGGCCTAGCACCAAAGTACATCTCTGACATCTCAGGACTAAACATGGGGAATCAGTGTTTCAGTTTTATGCAGCTAAAATCTGGAGTAGTCTTCCTGAAGATGTCCTCTACTCTGACAATGTTTAAATCCAGGCTTAAAATGCTTGCTTAGCTGTGCATATGACTGAAAGAATTTTATTCTACACTCATCTCTTTCGATGATTATTTATGCTTTTATTTAGGTATTAAGAAAGTGACTTTCCTTGCCCCTGCAGAAATATTTTCAATAAACATAAAATATACAAAAGAAACAAAGATCTTGTGATACACTGAAGGAGGTCAGTGTGGGGTTACTAAAGATGATAAACAGTACAAAATATAGACCCTAACGCTCAGCTGACTTGTAATAGACAATGCAAGCCTTTGTGCAAAATCCAGATCCACTTGTAGTTCCCAAATGATCCCACTAGATGGTGACGTTTCTATGTCTTGCTCAACATTCAAACGCCATCAAACTTATGTGGTTATTCTCAATCAGAAGAGCAACTGGTAAAACAGTATCTGCTTCTGCAAAGACACTCAGTGTGTCCAGTGCCTAATGTCGTTCTAATTGGTGAAAGTAATCAATAAGTAATAGCATGTGTTAAAAATAAATAGCAAAAAACTAGCCTATTATGGAATAAAGTTACAGAATCCATTTTAGGGACAATAAAATTTAATTAGGCTAATACCACAATTATTTTTGACTGTTTAGAGCTTAGTAAAACATTTCGGAATGTGGGAGTGGAGTATTTTAGCTTATAACTTACACAGTGGAAAATGATTAAAATGACAAAAAATAATAATAGCATCCTGATCTATAATAATG
>JACM01071347.1:0-18752 GCA_000787095.1 Periophthalmodon schlosseri | reverse complement strand
CAGTCAGTATTTTCACTAAAATACATTCAAGTATGTTTTGTTTTAAATTTTAAATACCCCATTACCAATATAAACGTTTGTTTTGTAGTCTTAGCTGTTTTAAGTGTTACATTTTCAGGCGGCCATCTTGGGACGATATCCGTTGCTGTTGCTCAAGTCGCATCTGACGAGCCTTTGTGCGGCTTCTGTGCTGCTTATTCTCCGTCAAACTTTGCGCCATTCCACTCTTGAGCTCCATGGAGACGCAGCCACCAGAACAATAGACTATGATCGAAATACCTGTGCTCCCAACTACTCATGCACAAAAACACCATTTGACACGTTCAGTCACAATAATCACTGCACGCTAACACTTTAGGCTACAGACAGTGTTGTTGACCATTAGTATGATTAGCTGCAGAGTAAAGTTCCAGCTGACACGTTACCTCACTTGTGTAATCAATCATGGATTTGGTTTAAGTGATTGGCTTTCATCATTGCCTTGTTTAATTGAAGTAATTCTGATTAGCATTAAGCTAGTTAGCATTCCCGTAAACATGGTATCTGATGGTAAATTGTGGTTCTTCAACTTTATTCAAGATGTTTTCCTATTCACCTCCAATCTCTTCAACTTGGAAGAGAGAGATATCGAACTGAAACATTTCTTCTGTAGTTTGCTTGCATAAATATATAAAAAAGTAAAAAATGTATTGCTAGTTTTTCATAATTTGATGTTTTCGTAAACAAAAACACAATATGTCTTCTTTAAGTACAGGGCAGAAACTTCACTTCATCATCAAGTTTGGTCCATAAATTTGAATTGTCTACTTCACATTAAAATATTTTTTGTCAATTTTTGAGCTTTCATCCATGCTATGTTTTTTCCAAGACATATGGCATTGTGTTTTGTTTCATTCACGCATGTTTGAGTTCTCTATTTTAGACCGTACCTCTCCAGAATTGGCTCTGTGCACAACAGTGTTATCGTCACTACTTCCTGTTTAATTGTACCTCTATGAGGTTTTTGCCGAGTCACAATAATATTAATCAATATTTAAAGAGAAGGCAGAGGACAGGGAGCTGTGGGTGGATGTCACTAACAACATGTTAAAAACTACACAAATAAAAATACTTCATACTCCGTCCCTGTGTGAGATTAACTAGTGGCCGCTCTAGGTACTGCAGCTCAAGGCAACTGCAACCCAGAGAAATTCTCCCATAGAGCACAATGCATTTTTTGGGAATTCAAGCTGCCCATGTTTAGCTGACAGGGCATCCACAGCTTTCACCAAGATTAGGTTTTGTAGGGATTCTTCTGTATTTTCACAACATAAACTTTTTACATTTTTTTAAATCCTCAAAGTGCCTAAAAGTGAACTTTGTAAGATTTGGCCTGGCCCCGCTCTGAGCCCACACTAGCTCTGCTCTCGCAGCTATTGCTATGACTGATCAGAATTGATCACGTGGCACATGTTTCTAGTGTCACACGTTGTGCGGCGCTAGGTCAATTTTTTTTGGCATTTTGTACCAATGAGCACAGGCCATTGAATACGCCACCACCTTTGGTTCATCTTCCAGATCTTATTATATTTCCATCTTTGAGACACGGTGAGCTCGCTAACCTGCTGCTGTGCACAGAGCCTATTCAGATACATCCATTCTTTGTGCATTGTGCCTGGTGAGGTGGACACTAGCTCTATTGAACAGGTGTGTGAAAGCTGCTTGCACAGAATGCTAATGCGGTTTCGGCTCCTCACCTCTCTAGGGCTCCTGCTGTCTCCCCTGTCCTCTGTGCTGTTCACCGGAGCGTGCCCATCACCAGTGTCTCAGAGTTGAAGTCATATTGGTTGCTGGACGACGCAGACTTGCCCCAAGAGTACAGGCTGGGCGGCCGCTGCTTGAAAGACGATGTGTACCTGTAATAAAATGCAGTATGGAGCCGTGATTGTGCAGTAAAAGACATGTTGTTATAGTTTTGTATTTTTACCGTACAGTGAAGCAGTTATTAGACATTTACTTTAAAGAGGAGGTATTATATTTTTATGGGGTAACTGCTAACACATAACATTTAAATCTCCATGTTACCTTTTATTATTTTGAAAATGCTATCTTCGCCGAAAATAACATATTAACATATTGTTTTTTAAGTTTCACTTTTGTTTCTGATACTCGGATTCTTCCCTCCTCTTGCTCTCCACACCAAGTCACTCACCATTCAAAGGGCTCTTTTGCAAGTGTGCGTCCTGCTAATGAAGCTACTGCACATCGCATCAATGCTAAAATACTCAAACATGCATGGATGACATCTAAAACCTCTTCAGGCATGTTTTTGATGAGGGAACAACATTGCAACATGGTAGAAAGCTCAAAAAATCGATTTTGCATAATACCTCATAAAATGTATTAGTTAAAGTTTATTTCCCCCACAGCCTTTTTAAAGGTATTATTAAAAGCATTCCTGTAAACATACCTTAGAATTTTGTACAAATACAGAAATGTTGACCCTGCAATAGTTTTTCATTTTATCTACAGATAGCCTGCATATTACTTTACCAATTATAGTTTTTGTGAAGCAATACAATTTTGAAGCTAGAAAATAGTATTTTCCCATCATTTGTAATAGAAAAGCAGCTGTCATTTCCCTGGAAATTCAAAATGGCACCTTATTTAGTTATAAAGACTTTAAACCATTATTATTTTGAGCTGTTGTCAGTTTATCATTGAGAACTTTTTATGAACTCAAATTTCCATTCTGGAATTTTGAATATTCTAATGACAAAGCATTTTCAAGGGTCTGACTTCTTTGGTGAGGTTCTGCTTTTTGTCTCCATGAAGACGTTATTGCTTACGATGTTCCACTGTATGACATTCAACTTGTCTTCTTCAGTGAAGTCAAGCAGGTGACGCCACCAGGCCAAGTTCTTGTTACAGATCCGATCTGTGAAGAGGCGAGCCTGCTCACTGTAAGAATGCTTTGTTTTAGCAATAAAGGATCTGTATTTGAATAAATGCCGGGTAAATAAGTTTTAGCCACACTTTGAAACATTCCAAGCAAAGCAATAGGAGATGAGCAGGTGACAAACCTCCACCAGAAAAGTTACATAGTGCACCTTTAAAATTTATGCTTTACTTCCTAAGATTGTTTTTGGATGTACTGTGAAAACTGTGACCGTGCATTCACCTTTGCCTACATCAACTAGCATCATTACATCTCCACTGGAGCCAACAGCGGAGTGAGCCAACATTTTTTTCTGAATGGCATTGCACAGGCTGCTAATACACGTGTAAGAGAGAGGCTTTTGACTTTGAAAACAACCCCATCAGCACCACAATGGTCTATTGGGCCCATGTCCGTCCGGGGGAACTATATTAGGAATGTCAAGGGGACAAACGGATAACTTGGCTCACTCCTTACAGATATATCAGCATAGGATTGAACAAGGACACAACACCAGAACTAAACTAG
The DNA here is from genome assembly GCA_000787095.1 of Periophthalmodon schlosseri. Classification (NCBI taxonomy): domain Eukaryota; kingdom Metazoa; phylum Chordata; class Actinopteri; order Gobiiformes; family Gobiidae; genus Periophthalmodon; species Periophthalmodon schlosseri. The sequence continues at coordinate 15,307 of JACM01071347.1, read as the reverse complement.
GTTGAAACTCAGATACGAATTGATACTAAAACTAGTATTGAACTAATTTGAGCAGGTATCGATACTGAAAAAGTCACATTCACAAGACAGAAATGAACCTTTCCTGAACAGCTTTAGAGTGATCTTGAGCTGTATCAGTATAAGACACATAGACTAGTACACGCCCATGGACCACTATGGAACCTACTGGACGACTGAGGGATTACACAGATATAAAACCGCTTGGGAATATAAAAGAAAGTACTTCAATTTAATCTTAAAAATGACATTCTATTGTCTAAAGCAAGAGTGTTTTTAATTATCATCGTGGAATTGGAATCAGTATAGAGTCTATTTCTTTGTATCAAAATCGAGTTTGGAATTTCTGTATCGTGACAAGACTAGTCTAAACAAGAGCTAAACCAGGTCCAAACCAAAGCTGAACCTTGAAGAGACGTCTAGAAATAGATTAGATTAGTGTGAATGTGTATCCTAAACATGTCCAGGCCTGGTTAGTACTTGGATGGGAGACCGCTGGGAAATACCAGGTGCTAGAGTGGGGCAGCATTGACTCTAGAGCAAACTGTCATTGTGTCCTTAAGCAAGACACTTAACCCACATTGCCTAATATAAATCTGGTGTATGAGTGAGTGTTGGTAGAGATCAGAGGGACCGATGGTGAAGATTGGGCAGCTCAGGGCAGCTGTGGCTACAATAATAGCTTACCACCACTGAGTGTAATGAACAATGCAATGGGCAGCGTTGAGTCTATAATTTAGGGAAGTGTCAGGCAAGATCTGTGGAGAGGTGACCCCGTTCACAGTGAGAATACATGTTTTCAAGGTATTTTGGCAATAGAAAAACAATTAAATAAACGTTAGATAGATGAGTTTAATACCGTACTGTGGAACATTCCAGGAAAAGCAATAATATCACCATGGGGACGAGCAGGTGGGGGACCCCTCACATACATAGCGGGACCCCTCACATACATAGCGGGACCCCTCACATACATAGCGCATCTTTAAACTGAGAGTTACACCAGGTTTAAATAGGATGAAATTAAGTTATCATCACAACAAAACTAATAGGTAGGGTGAAGTTATGTCTAAAGCAGGACTAAACCAAGACTAAACTAGGACTAACCAAGGACTATCCCGGGACTAACCCCGGACTAAACCCCCTCTAAACCAGGTCTACAACGTGGCATTACCGGTAGAAGCTCCGGTGCCGGTTCTTGAGGTACTCCCGGTAGTTTTTCGTCAGCAGCGTGTAGAGGAACGGATTGATGCAGGAGTTGGAGTAGGTCAGACTCGCCACCAGGTAGTTAATGCACGTATGCGTCTGAGAGGGCAGGCTCAGCGGCTTGCTATGGTACAGCGGGAGCAACTGCCAAATCCAAAACGGCAAAAAACACGCCCAGAAGACCAAAACTATGGTGAAAATCATAATCAGAACTTTCTGCTTGGGCGAACGCTTGCTCCCCTTGCTTATAACGACATTTCGCTGCGACTCCAAATATGTCCTCGCAAGCCGTATGTACAGATATCCGATGATAAATCCTGGCGCCATGATACTCGTGCCAAAAAGTACAGTTAGGTAGACTTTGTAAGCTAGCGGTGCCCATGTCGGTGCGCACATTCGCTTCATGCCTCCGTTGGGTGCCTTCTGCGTGGTCTGCGTAACCATCACCATCATTGGCACGGTCAGAAGCACGGAGAGAATCCAGACCCCCCACGCCAAAGCTTTACGGTAACTTTTGGAGCGCCTCACCGTGTCCAGCGGCTTGGTCACGGCCAGGTAACGCTCCGTGCACATCACCGTAAGCGTAAAGATGCTGGCATGCATGGTGAGCAAGTCCAAGCTGAGGAGGATGCGGCAACCAACGTCTCCAAAGTACCAATCTTTCAGAAAGTACGTGGACACGATAAAGGGAATGGTGGATAGGTAAAGGAGATCCGCTAAAGCGAGGTTTATTATGGAAATGTACATCGAAGTGGCGAAACGGATCGAGTGACACATGACAACTAATGTATAAATATTCCCAGAAACCCCGATAACGTAAACCACGGAGAGCAAAGTCCCGAAAGTGGACGTAACGACAAGTTCTTGATCCACAGCGGAGCCCGCGCGAGGCGAGTTGAGGGTTCTATTGCTCATTGTGTGGTGTTTGTCGCGCGTAAATCCCGGACAAGTTTGATGGTGAGACGCAGGAGCTTGTGCGGTTGTGTTGTGATGCTTGTCCGGAGCGCGCGCACGGCTCCAGGCACGGCTGCAGCTGCCTCCTCGCGTACGTGACGTCACCACCTCGAATCCACACGTAGGGTCGCGTCTGGGATATGAATGAGTGATGACCGGGGAAGGCGAGTATACAGATGAACAATAGCTATGAGTGTGCGTAACGGTGCTGCTCACGCGTAAAAGCCTCAGAAATGAAATGGAATTGCGCAGTTGTTATTGATTTTGAATAGTTCTGGGGTCTGAATGAAAATATATTCCATTAGAAATAATTGAGGTTTTAATAAAGTATATGTTATTATATGCGGGGTTTTTTTTTTAATAGTTGTGTTGTAGTTTTTCCACAGCAAACACCGAATGCCGTTCCAGTCGTAAACCAGCAACATTACTGTGATTTCATGGACATTTGACCTGTTCACGGATGGAGAAGAGCCATGCGTGTGCGTAATAATGGCGCACATGCTCTTGTCATTGTTTTAGGTTTCTAATAATGAAAAGCGTCTTTGAGTTACCGTGAAAGGCATTATTATTATAAAAGTGTCCAAAAAATAAAATAAAATAACGAATTAAAATGTTTTTACGCACGGACTCCTTGCGCAACATTCATTATTTTCTATATTTCATTATATATTATTTTGATAGTATTTTGATAGTTTGTAAGCTAGAGAGGACTTAAGTTAAACGAAACTACAATTAGGCTAAACCAAGTCAAACTCTGGACTGGACTCTGGAATTATTAATAAATTCCAAGTAAAGTTGTGTATTAATCAGGGTGGCCAGTTTTTCAAAATTAAAAACTGGGACACACCGGGTTGAGGTGGTTGGTAATAATAAACTTGTGAAAAGAGCATGTAATTAAAAACATTATTAAGCGCTCAGTCCATTCTCAACTCAACTGCGAATCCGTAAATAACATGAGAGACTTCTGTCATTGTAACTGTGTGCAGGTTTTGACCTCCTGGTGATTTTTCAGCACAGTTTTCTGTATTTTAACAAAAAACATTTGACAATATATTTCCCTTTTTAGTGTCGGCGGGGATCAAATGGGTCAAAAATAGGGACACCTGGGATATTTCTTGTATAAAACTGGGACAAATAACTGGTTTTGGATATATCCACTAGGACATGGGACAAATGGCTCAGAACTGGGACAGGTGAATAGGGACGTCTGGTCACCATAATATTAATATTTAAAGGTCCTGTACCCAATTTTTTCCCATGTATTTGAGCAAAACTTGTCTTGTTCCAGTCTATATTGTATAAGCAGCTCTTGGGGTCAAAATAAGTCTGCTGTGTACTGCCTGTGTGTAATTATAAGCATTTTATTGTCCGATAAACAAGAAGAGTGTGCATGCTAGTTGTTGTTAGCATTACTGTCACAGAAAAACTCTGCACTGGTCTCTGAGAATTGTGCAGAACGCTCATAAACACATCGTGGTGAATACTTAGGATGCTCTGAATTTAAAAGGTAAGCGAGGAATAACTTTAGACCACTGCAAACCGTGCGCAGAACCGAACAAGTTCTGTTTTTCACGTTTTTAAGTACAACGCCTTTAAATCACGCTGCTTACAAGAGACACTCACATTCTTACTCTGCTGACAAGATAAATGAGTAAACTCATGACTCATGGTAAAGCTAATTTCTCTCATTCATTTCACCTGTCCATCGCCCCCTATAGTTCACCCTCTATTAGGGACCTGCTTGACCCGCACACCTTTTGGTTAATGTGACATAGCTGTGGTTAATATGAAGAAGAATTATGCACTAAAGATGAAACATGACATTGGCTTCTGTACTCTGCACCTCATTGACTTGGGACATTGAAAGATGGGATTAAATGCTTAGGACCAATTTCACGAAAACTATGATCTTAGAATGTGATTTTCTACATTTATTTACCAGAAACTATAGGAACACATTATTATTTACAATGTCCTAACAATGGAACAGTAGCACGCTAGACTTTTCATTGGCTTTAAACCATGTCATTTTTTTCTATATGTAAATGTAGTAAAGCAGTAAAGTACTGTATTTCAGTATAAATTTTAGGTATCTGTACTTTATTTAAATACATTTTAAAGTGGACACTTTTTACTTCACTACATTTGAGAGCAGTATCTGTACTTTCTACTCCACTATTTTGAACAGAACTGAAAAGTAAAAGTATTTTTCATTATTGTCTGAGACAATAATAATTTTTAACATGTTTGTAGTTTGAGCAAACAAAAATAAACAAATAAAAACAATTAAGAAAAAAACTCTCAATTCCATTGTTTCTGTTTAACAAAATTTAGCACAAATCTTGATCAAAATCAGTTAATTTGAAGCTTTATTAGATCTGAAAATCTGCGCAAAATACTTTTTACTCTTTAATATTTTAAAAATGTACTTAAAGAGTAAAAAGTATTAAACAGATACTTAAATACTTTTACTTAAGTAGATTTTTTCATGTGATACTTTTACTTTAGTATTTTATTTACACTAACAAAACTGAGTACTTCTACCACTATGTAAACCATTATAATAACAATGGTTATATTACCCAAAGTAGGGGTCATCTCATTGGTTTATTTTGGCTCTATTGCTGTAACGTGATACACTTATGAGACACTTATGAAATAAATTGTCGCATGGATGTGAATGACCAAAACAATAAGACATCTTCCAATTTTGGCAAGCTAAGGGCCCCTAAGAAGCATCCCACACAGGGCCCTGAGGGCTCTTTTGAACTTTTTCAGTAGACATGAGCAACTTAGATCTAAACTTTTCTTACATTTATGTATTCATCTTTTTGAATAATGAGGAAATACCAGGAGGAGAGAGAATGATGCTGTCAGCACAGAGCGTAATACCAGGGAGAGGGAGGTATATAATATAGTAGTCTATTGAACTGTTGAAGTGTTGCCCTGTGATGAGTGGGAGGGGACTGGAAATGTAGAGCTAAACTAGCTAAACTATCTTTTTGCCTGTGATGTCAGAAATCACAATTATTATACATTTCCATGACTTCCAAATGTCACTGAATACAATTAAGTTTGTTGGCTTTCTTTAAATAAAAAGTTCTATAATTCTTTGAAGTCTTTGTCGTGACTTGAAAACTTTGCACTAAAGTTGTGTTGTGAACAGGAACACATCCAACAGGAAGTCTAAGAAAGAGGGGGTATTTGACTTCTATGGGGTATTAACTGCTAACACATAACATATTTAGATCACCATGTTACCTTTTATTGGTTTGAAAATGTTATATTCACTGAAAACAACTTATTAACATGTTTTATGAGTTTCACTTTCGCTTTTGGCACGAAAGTCCCCCCTTCCTTTGCTCTCTGTGCTAAGTCACTCCCCCTTCATAGCTCTATCACAACACAGTCAGCGTACGTCCCGCTAATGAAACTACTGCACATCGCATCAGGTTTACTGTGTCAAGTTTCTGTGTACAGTTTTGCATCATGTTTTTGTATATTTATGGAAATGGCTGGGAGCATGGGTGACGTTGGCTTGTGGGCTGAGCATTACATACAATCTACAGCTAACAACAAAGAAGGTTCAAATAAGGCTCCAGAGAGATCGCTAAAATACTCAAACACGCATGAATGGCATCTAAAACCTCTTCAGACGTGTACTGTGATGAGAGAACAACGTTATAACATAGTAGAAATCTAAAAAAAAAAAATTGATTTTGCATAATACCCTCTCTTTAAAAATCTTTAAGTGCTGGCTTGGCATGTGACCTCTGGGTTGTGCGATCTAGCCATTGATGTGGGCCTTAAGTTTTATTCTGCCAATAATCTTTCCTAGGGACAGTATATGTGTAGCATCATCTGCAGTATTGTATTGTGGAGATTATGTTCAGAAAGTTGGCTGGTGAGGCGTTGCTGCTGACATGTTTAGTTTGTTCTCAAAAATGCCGCTAAAAAAGACGGCGAAACATGACTCAGCAAATAAAAAACTCAATTTGAACGTGATCTGTAAGGGATTTGCTTTACAGAACTCATTGCCTGGCAAATCCAGAATTATAGATCTCTCTATTTTTTTTTTTTATACAGAGGAATATCAGTCTAGTCCCCATGCACCAAGTCATGTTTCGAGCCAGAACAAAACATTATCGTCCAATCAGATTTGTGTATCTCAGTGATGCATGTGAAGAGAAGGAACTCACTGGTCATCAACAAAATGACTTTTCTCTGTTTCTCTTCTGCAGAAATATGCAATGTTTTTCACTCCCCTGTGATATTTTTTTCCTCATTAATTCCTTTTTTTCCTCAGCAGCCCTATTTGTTTTGATATTGCTAGACCATAGGTTTCCCTGATTGGCTAATCCACCCTGAATCACGCCCATCTGAATTCGGAGAGATTCACCGGTGACCAGACCATCTTTGTAAAGTATTGTGTTTTAAGTGTGGATTCTGGACCCCAGGCAACAGAACTCAAACAACACGTGTAAATGCAAAAATAGTGATTTACTTTAAAGCTGTACTATGAACTTTTCTGGTGGAGGTGTCTGCTACCTGCTTGTCTTTATGGGGATTTGTGGTTACTGCTTTGACTGAAGTATTCCACATAATGGCATTAAACACCTATCTATCATTTATTTCATTGCAGGTTTTCTTATTAGCACCGTTTCACATCTGCAGAGTTGGAGGTTTCTCTGATATCCTGAAGCTCATCGAGAACTGCCGCCAAGACTTTATAATAATTGCACTGTTAGCCTCAATAAGCATGAAGAAAGACTTAAAGAGGGAGTATTATTCAAAACAGATTTTTTTTTAGCTTTCTACCATGTTATGTTGTTCCCTCGTCAAAAACATGCCTGAAGAGGTTTTATATGTCATCCATGCAGGTCTGAGTATTTTAGCGATCTCTCGGGCTCTATTCAAACCCTCCTTATGTTTAGCTGTAAGATTCTGTCCAATGTTAAGCCCACACACCTACGTCATCTACGCTCCCACATGACAAATCTCTGTACACAACAACTTCACAAACCTGATGCGATGTGCAGTAGTTTCATTAGCGGGATCCACGTGGATTGTATTGTGATGTCGCTCTGTAAGAGGTGTGACTTAGCGTGGAGAGCAAAAGAAGGGGAGACTCAGAGCGTCAAAAACGGAAGCAAAACTTATAAAACATGTTAATATGTTGTTCTCGACGACTATAGTCTTTTCAAAACAATAAAAGGTAACATGGTGATCTAAATACATTATGTGTTAGCAGTTAATACCCCATAGAAGTAAAATGTCCCCTCTTTAAAGTGCATATAACACATTAAACTTTTTGTTTAAACACGTTAAACAAAAAGTAGTTAATTCAATTAAATTAAATGTGTTTAAATTTCAGACTTGAATAAAAATATTGTCTACTTTTTTTTCTTTTTTTTTAAATGAAGTTTATTATTTTACTTCCTGGTTGGGGCATGGGCAGCAGATGTGACATAAGTAGAGGTAATTCCATGATTGTTACCTAGCAAAATGACAACAAGGGCCAAAGCTTGTCTAAATTACACAATAGTTATGATTAGACTAATAAAAATAAATGACAACACAGACTTAGTAACTACTTAATTAATACTTTACTTGGCACTTGTACTATTTAACATATTAATTAAATAGTTACTAATCCTGAACCTTTTCCAGCTAGAAAAGGTTCTATGAGTCAGATAGGACTGAAACCATTTGAGTGCAGTGTCCCTGATGCCCACATGCTGCTCTAAAAGAATAATATGGTCCACTGTATCACAAACTGACGTGTATAACCAGTACAGGTGCGCTAGAATCTAAGGTACAAACTTGCTACAAGCTACAAAGTGCACCTTTTTGACTTTTCAGAGCTTTTAACCATATTATAGTTGGTTCCTCTCACCATTTATCCTCTCAAAGTTGTATTTGGAGTGATTCGTGCATGTGTGAGCAATGTTTAATTGCTTATTTTCAAGACGACATATTGCCGATCAACCCGTTTTCACTGCTACCAGTATACGCCCACTGCTCTCTACTCAATTTGTTCTCCAGTTTTATTTTCTGAATCAGTGATATGCATAGGATTTGGCAGTGTTGCAAATGAAAGAAAATCTGCTACTCGCCAGCTTGATTTACAGCCATCCATCTGAGATGCCGACAGCTGCACGGTTCTTTGTTGTGATGGCGTTTACTGTGGCGTCAGCTCCCATTGGGCACCACAGTTTTCTAACATCGGAAGTCAGCGGACCTGTGTCTTTTAGATTAATACTGCGATTTAAGATGTGCAAACTATAACGATCCAGGGGTGTTATAGATTATAACTAGCAGACAGAAGCACAATATGTCTGCTTTAAATGGGCAGTCTCATGCTGCGTTTAGCTCTAAAACCATGAAGCTTCATGCTTCATTTCATGCTCATCAACATGTGGCTACAACTGGTCCCAAACATCTTTCTCTAACGCCGTAGAAATAAAAGGCCTTTTTTAAATGCCTTGACAATATCTTTGACAATAATGTGGGCTCAAGATTATTGTTCTTCGCACCACTTGAGAGCATTTGGGACGCACTCTGATATTAAAGATGCATTAACCAGATCAACTAGCCAGGACCCAAGTGTGCTACAGACCTCTTTAAAAAGACAAGGCGAGGTGGGAGTTGGGATTAAATGCTGGGTGCAACATTTCAACAATTTCTGCCGCAAATTCCGTGTATTCAATAGAAGCTGTGGTATTAGTTCAGACAACACTGGACAGAAGTTTGATTTGTCAGTTTAAGTTCTCTCTGATACATCTGCAGACATGTCCGATGAGTTTCCCAGTGCTTCTCTGCAGGCACGCCTCAGACCACGAGAATATTCATTGAACCAAGGCTTTAGTTCGGCTCATTTGACTCTGAGCGAGTCTACTGAATCCATAATGTCTGTGCACGATGAATTAAGCACGGAGAATAATTCCTTGGTGTTTAAGTTGCAGCTGGGGTTCTCTGCATTATAAATACTGAGTGAAAGCAGACTAGTAAACCAAAAGACAGCACAAGCTCCAATCTATGTTCTTTTTGGATCATAGACTAACTGTGTCAACACATTTAAAAACTCCTTGAATCATTAAACTCTTGGATAAGTGGATCTTTGGAGGGTGATACAAAGTGGAACAAACCCCAATAGTGTGTTTGTCCACTGATCCGAAGGTTAGCAGTTCGAATCTCAATATAAACATCATTGGTAGAGCAGTCAGATCCACTGACCCACAGGTTGGCGGTGCGATTCCAGCTCCCACAGATGAATGCTGTAGTTGTGTCCTTGGGCAAGACACTTAACTCACCTTGCCCCCAGTGTCTGCGTGCACTGGTGTATGAGTGTGTGCTTGAATGAGCGGTTCCTTGATGTAAAGTGCTTTGAGTGACTTGAACGTGGTAAAAATGTGACCAGTTATCAATATCTGCAGCTCGTAGTCAAACACCTGGCTGCAGGGGCGGAGTTTGAAGTGTGGATACGTGTTAGACCAATCACAGTGTTTTTATATCCCCCGAACACGCCCCTCCTCCCCCTCACTCTCCCCTTTAGTCCTCCAGGTACTTCCCACTTGGACAACATCTCACCCAGCCACTATCAAATCCCTGTCACTTCACAAAGGCATTAGAAATTAAACTATATAATAACATGAAAAGCTTCCATGATCAAAAGGCGAAGCTGTGCGTGGCTGACAGTTCCAAACGTTGTCTCCATTTGGACTTGTTGAGAATGCAGAAGCTGTGAGTGGGACATAATAGTGAGGGCCAGAGGGTCTCATTAAAGTGCATATTGAGTCCCTCTATTAGCAGCAGTTTGTGTGGAAGTGATTAAACTTTTAACAGTGTGTGCCTCTGGAACAGGAAGCAGATACAGCCCCATGGACTCAGAGGCCTGACTGCAGTGGAGTTTACCTGCTGCTTGTTTTAGCCATCAGAGTTGTGTAAGAAGACTGTGTTTCTCATATTGATGTAAATTTCACACATTTATATTAAAGTTTTTTTGCTTGTGTGCATTTGGTTGACATATACACTACCAGTCAAAGGTTTGGAAACATCATCTCACGCAATGTTTTTTTCTTTATGATTACTACTTTCTACATTTTATATACATACAGAAGACATCAAATATATGATGAAAGATACAGAATAACTGAGCTAAATATTTTTCTGTATTTCATATTCAAATGCTCAAAGTGGCCACCCTTTGCTTTGTCGACACCGCTGCAAACCCTTGTCTTTCTCTCAGTGAGCTTCTTGATGAAGTCTCCTGAATTGGTTTTCACTTCACCACTGTCCCTTGTCAGGGTCAAACTTTTGTATCAATGTAGAATAATAAATTAAAAAATGTCTCCTTCTGATGATTATGTGAGTTACAGAGGAGCGTTAAAGAGGGGAGCCATTAGACAAGTTGAGTCTTGTCTAATGGCTCCCCTCTTTGGTTGCTGTCGCAGTCGGAATTCCAAATATGGAACTCGGCTCCAAATACTTATTTTACCGAGGAATTTACCAATTAATTCATTAAAAATCCTACAATGTGATTTCCTGGATTCTTTCCCCCCATTCTGTCTCTCATAGTTGAAGTGCACCCATGATGAAAATTACAGGCCGCTCTCATCTTTTTAAGTGGGAGAACTTGCACAATTGGTGGCTGACTAAATACTTTTTTGCCCTACTGTATAAGACCACCTAGACTCGTATACACCCATGGACCACTATGGAACCTACCTAAAGAACTGAGGGACTATACAGATATAAGGCCACATGGTAATATAAAAGAAAGTTCTATGGTTTAATGTTGAAAATCACATTCTTTTGTCTAAGTAGTGTTTTTTATTATCATCATGGTATCGAAATTGAGTATTGAGTATCAAGTCTATTCATTAGTACCAAAATTAAGAAATTTTGGTATCGTCACACTAATCTTGATCTAAAATGTTGTTTGCCCCGCTATGATGTACAATTTATCTGGCTTTTGCTGTTTTCCGTCATCTAATTATAATGGACGTTGACAGAGAAATTGCATTTCTGTGCTGTGCCAGCCTCATACTACCAACTCTGTACCATAGACAGAGCCCTCTCTCTGTAACTGCTGCTCTCAGACTCATCATTTTGGTCTTAAACTGTTCGTATTGACCCGCTCTACATGATCATGGTATTTTTATTTCGCTATTGTGCATAAGATATGATCGTTAATGACAGGAAAATCAGGCAACTTCTTTCCCTGAGGTTGCTCCCGCTACCATTAACAACCGCTTTGATTGACAGCGTTGCTAAGCGCCCGCCCCTGCTAAAAGAGTAATGCGGGCGGGAAGGGGCGTTACCTTCAACAGCTTCACTCCCGATTGGCTCTTTGGTTGCTGTCGCAGTCGGAATTCCAAATAAGGAACTCGGCTCCAAACTTGCCCCTATAACTTCTCTAGCCTCGATGAGCTTCATTTGATTAGAGCTGAACACTATGGATGACATCACACTCCCTTAGTCCACTCATTTACACAGTCTATGCTCTGTCCTTGTTCTCTTGGCCTACCTCAACAGAGGTATAATACTCCCTACAACCGAAGCATAGCCAGACTGGACTGGACTAGATTGGAATGGACAACACAGTCACAGTGACTCCAGGTCCTGTATTATTAGTAAATAAACTTCTCCTGCATTAAGACTCATCTTATGTCCATGGCAAATAGATTTAATGCCATACTATGGAACATTTCCATGAAGACAAGCAGTTGACAGACCCTCCACCAGGAAAGTTACATAGGGCACCTTTAACAAGCCCATATTTTTCCATGTCTTAGATATTTTTTTTGTCTGTCAGCTTTAATAATACTAGCAAAAGGAGCTGTCTTATGTTTTTTTTAATTTTTATTTTATGAGTCTGCCACCTTCTCCAAACGTCAGGTGTTTCTATCACAATGTGATTATAACAATATAACAATATAATGCACTTCAGCCCAGGAGTACTTGGGCTGAAGTGCACTATAATTTCTGACGTTGTGCTCTGCTTTAATGAGAATGACTTGTGCTGGAACAATGGCTGACCCTGTGAAGTGCTTTCCTTCGGGACTCCTTTCACTTCCTGTCTGCAAGTTCATTGTTGTCACTCTCATCTGTCACTGGTCTATTGTTCTGTTAAACACTAACGATGAAACATTCACACAAGAGCTTGCTTTATTCACAACAGGCAACGGAAATGACACAATCCATATAAGATGCCAATACGTAACAAGGCAGCCATTACAGTGTTTGAAGAAAATGGTGAAGCACTTTAGCGTACAACCTAGTTCAGTGTTTCTCAAACAATGGTACTATAGACTGTATAAAGAAGTGGACTCAAGGACTGTGACGTCACCCATAGTGGTCATCTCCAGCAAAATGAAGTCAATCAAGGCAAGCAGTCGTATCAGCTAATCTAGCGCCAAGTTCCATATTTGGAAATCCAGCTGTGAGTATTATAGCAATCAAAGAGCCAATCCAGAGTGAGCTTATTGAATATACACGCCCACTCCCGTCTGCAGCGCTGGTTTGGCAGGGGGCAGGTGCTTAGCAACACGGTCAGTCAAACCTCCTGCATTCTGAGCATCGTAATTATTCACCGCAATGAGTTTTATAAGCGCTTTTCACAACTTTCACTATTTACTGTGACAATAAAGTTACAATTAAAGTAACAATTAGCATGCTAGCAGAGCACATCAGGATTATCAGACAATAACAGGCTTTATAATTAGATGCAGACAGAACAGTGATCTTATTTTGACTTCAAGAGCTGCTTATACAATATGTCTATACTGGGTAAAGAATAATTTTGCTCAAATACAACCCCAAACCGAGTCCAACCTCCAACAAAGAGTAAGTCAGATCAAATAATGTTTCAACTTGTCCCAGTTTAGCTCACTCACATATCACTACACAAACTATACAGTGGAGCATTCCCAGTGGAAAATACCCAGTGCATCCACGCCCACGTCGGATATTGAGCTGCTGTTGTGCACAATGGAGAAAGACTCTGTAAGGTGGTACTTTGAGATACTTTTGTGCCACTTTGGACAAATTCTTTCGGAGTCAACCTGTTAAAAGATTTGTTGGACAAGAAAGAAGAACAAGAAAACTTTACAAAAGGATCTTAAATTGGACTGGCCTTGTTCCGAGCACTTCTGCACCCATATGGCATCCACTCTAAATGCATGGATACACTGTTATGAAAAGTAATGTTATTATTAGATTGCTATTTGCCATAGTTCATAGTTCATTCAAACAGTTCCCAGCAAATGGCGTTCTCACATGTACACTGTATATAGAAGTGGACTGAGGGAGTGCGACGTCACCCATAACGTTCGGCTCCAGCCAAATGAAGCCAATTGAGGCTAGCAGTTATAGTGGCTAATTTGGATCCAAGACCCGTATTTGGACACTTGAGCGCGTGTATCGTAGCAACCAAAAATGCAATCAGGATCTAAGGGAAAGAAGGTGACTGGTTGGTCTGTTATTAATACTTATATCTTGATTTAGGAGCAAAATAGTGGAATAAAAACAGCAGGATCATGTAGAGCAGGTTAATACGAACATTTTAAAACCATAATGACGAACCTGACAGCAGCAGTTACAGAGAGAGAGGCAACGTTTTTTCAATAGAAAGTGAATCGATGGAGCCATTATTCTATTTATTATTTGGAACGCAGTGGCTAGCAGACTGGCTATGTCCGTTTATGGATACAGTCTATGCATGCTCACACATCTTCATAACATGTCTTTCCCAAACATAGGCAATAGATTCAAGTCTAAACCATGAAATACTAATGCAGGGGCACTCAAAAGCAGGTTCAAGGACCACTGGAAATAAACAACACGTATATGTATGTGTATGTGCCTGTTAAACTGTCCATTTGAATTCTTAGTTTAGTTTAGTCTTTATTTGAAGGGACAACGTGCTGAGACATTAAGCTCATAAAACAGATGCTCTACACCAGATTATGGCTAAACAGCTAGTTTACACCGCAGTCCCTGATTTACATAAATACATTATACGATGCAATAACAGTCAGTAAACAATAAGAACAATTCACAGTGTCCACTATGCTTTTATAATGTGCACATGTTATTGTTTACATGACTCTGAGGTCCCATGGATGAACACACAAGGGCGCTTAACTATTCATGAAATGGAAATTGAGCATTTAAAACCTGACCATATATAAATATAACATAAGATAATACAGTACTTATAACAGAGGTCCTTTAGGATGAATACATATTATCAGTTCCATGCATGTCTTTGGATGGCATTACCATATGACGATATAGAAAACGTGATGTTGAATGAAAGTCTCATTTTAAAACAGTATTTCTGACCTTTTCCCGTGCTGTTACTTCAGATTATGCAAACTCTGCTGCTCTGATTGGCTGATTGCTAGTGAATCATTTCCTACAGGATGTGAATGGGGTCATTGCTCTTACTGTGATAATAATATACAGTACACAGAATGCCAGATTCATTCATATTTGTATCACTGAGTGTGTACGGGAGGTGAGCAGGGAAATGCAGTGCTTGTACTGTATGTTATCTTCAGAGGGCTGAAGTATGTGATAACCAAATTTACTATAAGGATAAGGTACACTTTATTGTACCCATAGGGAAATTTGTCCTCTGCATTTGACCCATCCTTCAATGCCTCTGGGGCACCTCCTCAGAAGCAGTGGGTGCCACAGTGCACTAATCTTGTTGCTAGTCTTGGTCAGGATTACCTTAGCTGGAAGATTTGACCTACTGTGCATATTTTGGATTGATAAGAAAACCTAGTGTGCTTGAAGGAAACCCACCCAAACACGGGGACAACATGCAAACTCTGAACTTTCTTGCCTTGAAACCACTGAGCTACTGTGCTGTCGTATTTTGGGTAGTCCCACAAACGGGCCAAGGTTTAATTGAGACAGTGGAGACACTTCCGGACCATACCAATCTACTCCAAAGTGAAACAATGGAACCAACCATATGTAACTTTTCTGGAGGAGGGTCCAACACCTGCTTGTCACCATAAAGATGTAATACCAAATGCATCCAGGCCAGTGGATGGAAAAAGCCAGGTTGTGCACCTTTTAAGGTTTATTTAAAAATTTGTCTTTGTGTGATATA
>KN483620.1:19662-30685 GCA_000787095.1 Periophthalmodon schlosseri | reverse complement strand
TTATTTTTTTTATTTTTTTTATTTTTTCGTTTTGTTCAGGTTTGTACTTGTGTGGCTGTCCCTAAATAACAGCACTGTGTTTGTTTTGACTGTACTTGGCTAACGACTAGCTGCAACGTTCATTTTAGTCAGCTAACTCTAGTAGCAGGTTTGCTGATAAACACGTCGTATTAACTTAAAAAGCAGGAAGTTTATTGACGCAGCGTACTTTTTATGCTACCGATCATATCAACATGTCTGTTATCATGGCGTTTTACACTGCTCATGATTCTCACATGTCGCGAGTTTAGTTTTCTTAATCTTACATTGCAGCATAACGTGAAATGAGTTATCTTACATGGCGATTACAGAGGAATTGTTATGGTACTAGACTGGGTGCTTAAAAAGTCCATTTTCTGTCCATGGAAAGATTATCATGTGTCCGTTTGTCACTAAAGCAGCGGTACTTGCTCCTGCTCTGCGTGGCTGTGTGCGCTCTGATCATTTATCACCGTTCAAGGTAAGGACTCAACTTTTCAACTCCTCACATAACTTCAGCCATGCGTGTAGTTAACGCTGATAAATCTGATAAAGGCAATGAACCATGCACATACAAGACAACCCTGTTTCTAGTGGTCAGTGTGATACACTACACCACTTACTGTACTGTACCTTATTAAAAATGTATTCCTGACTGTCTTACACCTAACCTGGTCTGTGTGGACATTACACCTCTCTGCAAAAGACCTTTTCTTTGCACAAAGTAGTTAGGTAATAGAAAGTACACACTGTGCCCTGTCATATGCTTTCTTGCAAGAGAATGTCCAGCGTTGTAGTCATTTGTATTTGGCAACCACTATAACAAACATTATGAAATAATTTTGTGACTTTGCTTCTGTTCATGAATATTTTTTTGGTCTGAACTCTAAATGTCATTGTTGTATTTCACTGTCAAATAATATGCTTTGTCAGATCTAAATCATCTTATATCATCAATAGCAATCATCAGATAATTCTGTGATTTTTAATTTATTTTTCTGCTTATGAATATTTTTGTCTGACCTCTGAATGTCATTGTGATATTTCATTGACAAATAGATACTATATAAATCCTAAACCATCTTATCTCAATAGTCATGGTTATTACAACACCAGTGTGCACATGTAATTGCCGCCCTTTGACAATCTGTTAAGTACTTTATGAACAACTCAACAGGGGTTGATCCACTGCATGTGTCTGTTCATACATACTCAATATAATTATTATTTTCTTTCTTTTTCTGAAGTAAGAGGTTGTTAGGAGTACGAAGAATGAGTCGAACAGAGAAACTTCAAGCCAATTCTTCTCAGTTCATGTTGGGAGGAAAACCATTTCGTATTTTAGGAGGATCCATCCACTACTTCCGAGTGCCCAGAGCTTACTGGGAGGACCGGTTACTCAAGATGAAAGCCTGTGGCATCAACACACTCACAACGTAAGCAAACCTTTTAAGGCAGAGTGAATAGACATATGACATATATGTATAAATAAAACATTAACCAACAATAGACGTTACTAGGATAATATAAAATAATATTTGTGATATTTTGTTATAGGTATGTACCCTGGAATCTACATGAACCTGAGCGAGGTGTTTTTAACTTTGAGGATGACTTGGATTTAGAGTAAGTAAAATGACACAAACTGATGTTCTTCTTCAGCCTTGTAGCAAATATTCCTGAAGGTGGCACTGTTGCCCTTCAAAGTAGATTTTCTACTTGTATCAACGCCAAAGGTCGATCATTATAAATATTCTTTATGTAAGAGGTGTAAACAACGGTGTTACATTCAAACTTGATGCCCAGAAAGAGTTATGTTAATGCTTTGTTTAGGGCTGTAGCTGACTAAAGAAATTCTTCTTCTATGGAAGACATGCCCTGTGCATCAGTTAATCTATTAGAAAAGGGGGCGCTGGCAAAAGCTCTCAGAATGACTAGAATCTCTTGCAGTATTGTATATACAGAGACGTACTAGTAAAGAGCATCTTTATACACGAAAATGGGCAACTAAGACAACATCTACCAATGAACTGACTTAACAACTAAAGAACTATATGGTGTGCATGTTTTCTAGGGCTTACCTTCAACTTGCAGACAGTTTAGGACTGTGGGTGATTCTGCGACCAGGACCCTACATCTGTGCTGAATGGGATTTAGGAGGACTCCCAAGGTATAATATATTTTGACCAGTCCAATTTTTCCTGTTAGTAGTACTTTGTTACTAAACCATGAATGTGTTGGTGTATAAATACCGATGTTCATGTTTTTGAACCTGTACTTATATAGTTGGTTACTGCGAGATCAAAACATGAAACTAAGAACAACTTACCCTGGGTTTACAGACGCAGTCAACACATACTTTGACCAACTAATTAAAAAAGTTGTTCGGCATCAGGTGAGTTTGCAAGATATTGTATTATATATACAGAACAAAGTAATTAACAATTGTTTAAAGGTCACAATTATGAGACATATTGGAGTTTCTGTCCATGTGTTGAATTGCATAGTACTCTTTTGGAGGCCCAGTCATTGCAGTCCAAGTGGAGAATGAATATGGATCGTATGCTAAGGACACAGAATATATGACCTTCATGAAGGAAGTAAGAATTTAAATATAAAAATCTAGTCTGCATAGCTCTTGTGTGGTGACTAGTATGCACTTGTCTTTCAAGGCGTTACTGTCAAGAGGCATCACAGAGCTGCTGGTGACTTCGGACAACTCAGATGGGCTAAAGCTGGGAAGAGTGAAAGGAGGTACTGTCTGACAGAACACACCCATGTTATATATTACATTTATTTATTACATTTTATTCAGGAACCTATACATTACATTTTATTTAGAAACCTAATTTTATCTCGTATTTGCCTACCATTACATGTAATACTTTCTTTGGTGGATTTAAAAAGCTGGGTACCTAATTTTCAAACAGCAAAAGGAGGAAGTAGGTATTTAAATCTATCTAACTACTTCCTCACAATCCCTTTGACACATCGTTAACATTCATGTTCATTAATTTTTGGGTGCGTGAACGGCTTTATTCAGACTGTAAAGTGACTGCCCTTGGGGGCTGTGCTGCCAAAATGCTGCTTACAGCTCTTTTATGGGTTTACGAAAAATAAAAGATTTTATTATAAGATGCAGACAGTGCACAGATGTCTCATTGTCACAAAGAACTGCTTTTACAATATACTTTTAGGGAAAAAACGAAATTGATCAATTTACAAAAAAGTTGGAGTGACAATAGTGTTTAGGTTTTTTTTTTTATTTGTCTAATATATTTGTAATTTTTTTTTATTTATTTTTTTTTAATTTCAGCTCTGGAAACAATTAACTTTCAGAAACTAAACCCAAAAGACATAAAATATCTGGATGACATACAGGTATGTTAGTGTCATCTTTTGTCTGTTACAGAAGTCAAATGTGATAACAGTATCTCTGCTCATAGCTGTATAATAACTTTATTCTCCCAGCCCAATAGGCCTAAAATGGTGATGGAGTACTGGTCGGGCTGGTTTGATCTCTGGGGGGGTCTGCATCATGTGTTCCCTGCTGAGGGTAAGCAGCCGCTCTGTTTCTGCTGTAAACCACTAAAGGTCAGGCAGGTGCTTCAGTTATACACAGGGTCATGTAAAACCTCATTCAGTGCATTTTCAAATTCTAAATAAAACAAATTCCTAATATCTGTTACTACAAATATAATCTAAGACATGATAACATGTGTGATGAATCATGGATGGGCAAGCACTTCATACCTGTTTTGATTGTCCTTAAAGTGTAAAAATAAACATATTGTTTATAATTTATTAACAGCCTATAATAAATAACGAACTAAGTCCACTAACTCTTAACTCTGCACAGAATTGTGAAAATCAAGCTGTGCAGTTTCACACAGAAGTTAGAAAAACTGGACTAAAATTCTCAGTTCTGAAGAGAACATGAAAGGAGAGGGTGGATTCATATCTGTGCCAGTCCAGTGCTTTGCAGACTGCAGCAGACTCTGCAGTTGGTCACAGCGAGTGACCGTGAAGCTCATGAAACCCTGAACATAAATGCTACTGTATAGACCCCTATAGTCCCTATTGACCAAGAACAGAAAGCCACATTAACCCATTTAAAATGAAAATTATATATTTAATGCCTGTATAACCATAAATAGTGGTTTCATTGTGCTTTTGATAGAAATGGTGGCAGTTGTTACAGAAGTTCTGAAAATGGATATGTCCATCAACCTGTACATGTTTCATGGAGGTACAAATTTTGGATTCATGAACGGAGCATTTTCTGTCGGAATACCATCACCAAAGCCTATGATAACAAGCTATGGTAAGTTTAATCACATGTATTACATAACTTTTTAATTATATATTACTAAATAATGTTAATGCTCCATTGCCAGAAATTATATAATAATTTTCTTTCCATCTTGAAGTTTAGTGCTTAACCTGTAGTATAAATTGAGCATGAGGATGCTGGTTCCTAACTCCATAAATCCATGTCCATATGCAAATAACACCCCTGACTTTGGCCTTTCACCTTCACCTTCTTTAAAATGTTAACAAATGGAAATGAAAAAGTAGTACAAAGGGCTTAATATCTTCCTTCAGGGTACTTAACATTGTAATGACCTTCTATATAAAAGATGAGAATTTTAGAAGTGCCCGGGCCACCTCTTACCTTGAGCAGCCTTCAGAGGTTTTGGACTGTGCTGAGTGCATCTTAGCTCTATGCTTTAAAAAGGCTACATTTTGTGTCAAGATAACCTGAATGTGTCTCGGTCCGCTGCGGTCTGGAGATGTGTGATAGGTGTGTGCTGTGAACGCCACTGCCTGACTCCATAGCCTGCACTTCTGATAGCATATTATCTTTCAGATTACGATGCTCCATTATCCGAGGCTGGGGATTACACCACCAAGTATCGTCTTCTAAGAAATGTATTCAGCCGCTACCACAGTGAGTGTTGTTGCTTGAGATATACAGTTGGATGCACAATTTCACACATTTTAAATGTGTATTTCAAATCACAATTCAGTTTAGAGCTGGACAATGTGAAAAGCCTAGATTTGAAATATATGTTTAAAAAGTAGAGTGCACATTGTAAACAACTCCAGGAGCATTAACATTTGAGAGAAGAAATTAAGTCAACTCAAACTAATACAAGAATCCCATGTGTTAAAACAGGTTTGTAGAGGTCTAAACTATAGGAACAACCAGATGTTTCTATACATTTTCATTTGACTGCGATATTTTGTGCAGCTCTAATTCAGTTCATAAAGTTCAAGCATGTTCAACTTGCTAATTGCACTTTCATTCACATCTGAATCTTACCAGCCTAGTATACACCTTTCACTTTTTACAAATGTTTTTCTCTAAAGGTTAATTTCTCTAGCTAAAGCTAGATGATTTAAATGATTATTACAAACCCTGAATTTGAGTTGAGATTGCATTATGCATGTCAGCACACCCTGACAGACCCTCAATCACCCCCATTGTGAAAATTATATGCTTGTCTTTTTATCAGGTTTATTCCTTGTGCATTTTGTGATTTGTAAAACAATGGTTTTGTGGTTAAGGCCAGAACACTAGTGTTTTGTGGCCATGGGTGGAAATGTAGCTTTGGGCAATCTCATCTGGACTGACTCCAACACAACAAAATAACAATTTTCTCAGAGAGGCACTGATTGAAGTTTGAAAGGCTGCCTGCATGATTCATCCTTATGCTCTGTAGTCTGCTAAACAATGTGCAATGGCCCAGATATGAGAGTAACTTTGATAAGCTTTTAATGTCCTCATACTGTTTTCTATAATTAGATCTTACATAGATTATATTGCATTATAAATTACATTACATTGCAATTTGGCATTGGTTCAGCAAGGACATCATAAAACCTATTATTGATCAAGGATAAGAACTGGCATGGAGAGCAGACTAATTGTGACCCTACTAATTGCCCATTGCCCTCTCTCCATGTGTTTCAGAATGATTAAAAATTAGGACCATTGCCATAGTGATCAACAGTTTAAAACTAAATATTACATCTTTTGAATTGGAAAAAGTCCTCAAAATGTCTCATAGAACAGGAAACCCGTGAGCGTAAAGTATAGTACAATTACAACTGTATTCTGTAGTGTCTCTTTTAAGTGCAGATTTGGACATTCAAAGACTTTCTAAGGGGATGTTAACCACTCACTTGGCGATAAGAGAATCCTGTCAAGCTTTTCTGCAGGGAGAGCTAGTGTCTGTACAAGGCGCTAACACCTTAAAACGCAGTTAGACAATCAGAGGAGGGCTGTTAACCATTGTAAAGTGGAGTCTTTTAACACTGTGGATCTGGGGCCTTTTGGGAATCGAATGAAGTAGCGGGGATGAAAATGTCAGACTTTTTTTTTTTTTTACTACAAAGCTATCTATTAATTATTTCCCTAATACCTTGCAGCTCAGGACCTCCCTAAAATGCCCTTTCTGGTTGAGAGAAAAGCATACCAGCCTGCAGTCGTTCATCAGCATCAATCTCTATGGGACAGTTTGCAGTTCATTGACAAGGTAATAGAGTTATAAGGAAAATCCCATTTTTATGATCTAATTTTATAGCACTTGACACCCCATTGCTCTGTAAAAGTACCAGAGTTTATAAGAAAGCTTGATTTTGGATTCAAGGAGTTAAGATCTGTGTTTCTGTTATTTCAGGCCTAGCAGCAGCCTTTGTTTTTCTTTGTTCTCAAACTGTGATTCACAAGTGGTGCCAAAATGTTCTACAAAAACGGCTTTGAATGCTAAACTTGAAGACCTGACAATCGGGCTCAATCACAAAGTCTTGGTGTGATTGTGTCTAGTGTTACATAATTGTTTAATCAAGACATGGAGAAACAACTATACCAATCAGGCTTGACATTGTAATCACTGACAAAAGAAGATTAATGACAGCACCTGCTATTGGTTACTAATATTCTGGGTTGCAATGAAGATTTTGCCCTTAAAGTTGGTTTTAGAAGCAGGTAAAATAGAGTGTTTTTCGAACAAATTATTATGGCAAGTCAGCTGTTTAGAGCATCTTATAATAATAGTAATGCATTAGTTCATAGTGTTTTCCGGATGCTTAAAATCATTTGGTAGTGGTGAGCTACTTCTGTTCAGCTGCCCTGGGGTAGACTGAAGAGTGCTGCCCATCTGCGGCCACAACCAATCACTCACATCACATTCATACAGAGGTAAGGTGGGAGAAGTGTTTTGCCCGAGAACACAGCAGGAAGCACTGGTAGTTTCTGAAATTGAACCACTGACCTTTGGGTTTGCGGGCTCACTGCTGTACCCCTATAAATAAAAGTGCTAGTCATGTGGTGTGTCAGCTGTATCTATAATTGTGGAGTGTTTCTGATAAAAAATTGTCAAACAAAGTATCATAGTTTCATAGTAGCTAGAATATAATGTGAGTGCCAATACCATATCAATAGTGAAAATGTAATAGCGTATTTGTTTATATTTTGCAGTCTTTTAAGTCTGAAAAGCCTATCAACATGGAGAATCTACCAGTGAACAACCACAATGGCCAGTCCTATGGATACACTTTATATGAAACCACCATTCACTCTGGAGGGACCCTTAACTCCAACAACCACATCCGAGACCGAGCTCTGGTGAGGAAAAACTTTCAGTATTTTTTTTTTGAATCACACATTTGATTTTTGTACAGAACATTGCACTTTATCCCTGTGAGGCGGCAGTAGATTTCTTTTGTCAAAAGTAGCACCACGGATTGGTGCTGATTGCTTGGCTTGTTAACAATCTCAGCCTGTGACTTTTACACTAATCTTTGAGACGTGTTACAATAATGTGTCATTTTTCAAAGGTTTTTGTCGACAAACAGTTTGTTGGTGTTCTGGATTATAATGTGTTGGAACTCACATTACCAGATGGAAAGGTATTCATTTATTTAGCATATTAATATAGTTTGTTAATGGTTTAGTGTACTGCATATCACTCAGTATACGATACTTTAAATGCCTAAATATCATATATAACATAATGCTGCTTATCTCCATGGAGATATTATTGCTTTGTCTGGAAGGTTCCATTGTATGGCATTAAATATCTATGTTCATAAAGATGAGCAGGTGACGCACCTAGACCATTTTCAATGTACTTTTAGAGCAATAAAAACATATGTAATTGAACAAATGCAAGATAGAAATGTTAATGCTGTACTGCGGAACAGTTCATGCAAATCATCTCTATTGAAAATGGAAAAATTACATAGTGCATCTTTAAGTAGTAAAAATGTATATTGAGATGTTTTGTAGAAGTTAAATCACTCACATAATGATTCATATTTTAGTTTTATTTGTTTATTTTGTCTGATCCATACACTCTATAGGGAAAAAGAACATTGAGCTTTTTGTTGGAGAATACTGGCAGAGTTAATTATGGAACAACTCTGGATGAACAACGCAAAGGTACAATTTAAATTTGATTAAAAATATCTTAAATAAAACATATTTTCTTTTGCTCCAGGTATTGTTGGGGACATTGAGTTAAACAAGCAGCCTTTGCGAGATTTCCTTATTTATAGTTTGGAAATGAAGCCCGCCTTTGTAAACAAGTTAGTGTTTAAGTATTATCATCTTTTTCTTTGATAATTCGCTGTCATTACATCTCCTGCCTTTGTTTCCTGTCGCTGATTACAAAGCTGCTTCTAACTATAATAGCAAAAGAAAATGTTACCTTTAATGCAAATTGTATTTCAGTCACACCCATTGTGAGATTGTTTTTTAAATGGTTAAGTTAAATTATTGAAAACTACATAAATGCCATGTTGCAGGTTTTATAGGTTTTAGAGTTTAGAGACAGTAGTTTTAAGAAAAAGGGACAGCTCAGATTTTTAAAAATAGAAATAAAATTTTACTAACAGAGGTTTTGGAAGCAAATTAGTGAATTAAGTGCAAAAGAACATTGAGGTCCGAGCCCCCGGTCAAAACCACACAGTGGATTTATGGTTTTCTGTGAATGAAGTTAGCTGTTGAGTGAAGAGAGGATGGCAAAAGTGGCAGTTGATTTATTAAGGCAACCTCTGAAAGGGAAAAGAAGCATGGAAAACCAATCAAACTAATATATCTACAGAATAGTCACTCAATTGGCCTACTTTGATGCTTTTTCAGATTGAAGACTTCAGGCCACTGGCTCTCTATGCGCCAGAGACCATCTTTCCCAGGATTTTTCCAAACCAAGCTCTATATAAAGACACAGCCTAAAGATACCTTTGTTAAACTTCCTGTAAGTTGGACATCATAAAATATGTAATATAATAATATAATTGTGTGTGTGTGTTTCATACATGCATTTGGTAATAGACTCTCCAGATGTGTTATAGTGTAACTAACTTAAAAGCTCTTTGTGTTTATTTTAATGTTTTGTGCAGGGCTGGGGAAAAGGTGTCATCTTTGTCAATGGAAGAAATCTGGGACGGTACTTTTCAGTTGGTCCACAGCAGACTTTATATTTGCCCGGCCCATGGCTCAACAGAGGAGATAACCAGGTACGTATTTGTTATGTAGACATACCCATATTTTGGACTTCTATGGGTTTCAGAATGATGAAAAATAAGACTGTTGCTATCAATATGCAGGTATATAAACTGTATCTAGCCTGCTTTTTACTGCTAATGCACCTAATTGAACATTTTTGCTAAAATGTATTTTGAGTCCATCCGTAACACTCTTGTATCTCTGACAGTTGATGGTTTTCGAAGAGCTAGAGTCCGATGGTAAGATCCTGTTCTCCCCCAGCGCTGACTATGGCATGAGCGTGGATGTCCAGTGAACAGAAGCAGCACTAGAGCTAGTATGGAGAGCCAAAGCAAAAAAATATGTCTTAATGGTACTGAATCTAACTTGCTTTGTTTTTCGTGTGCCTAAAAATGACAAACAACTTAACTTGATCTTAAGTTTTTGTATTTTAATTCTGAAGTGAATTCATGTTTGTAATTCTTGTTTCTAAGATGATTCCAGGTTTGTAATGTCTTGAGAATTTCTATCTTCAGGCCTTTTGAGTTTGTCTGTCTTTAGTGGATCTGCTGTGATGTTACTCCTCCACTTCCTCTCTCTGTCTAAATATGCATTTGAGACTGTAAATTGCCTTTTGTAAATTAATATGAGAGTATACTGTTGTGTTGTAATGACTCAGAACCAGGGTGTACCCAACATTAAGCCCATGGGAACTGGGATAGGTTTCAGTTTCTGCAATGGTAAAATAACTGATATTTGAAGAAAAAGCTAAATTATCAAACCTTTACCTTAAGAACAGCACTTGATCGAGTTATCTTGAAACACAAATAGGACAAAGTAAATGAACTCAGACACATTTTTTCTTCAGAGTTGTTTATTTTCTGATTGAACTAACATCTTTCTCTGAGACTGAACTGCTGTGGCAAAGAAACATCTGTAAGAGTCACATGCATAACGTGTGAACCGATGTTGCAGAAAAAACAGTGGTGAGAATGGAAACAGAGGACTTGGATGTAAAGTGTATTGTGCCATAAAGAAGCCCTCACAAGGAAACACCTTAACTGACAATAAATACTGAACATCCTGCACCGTCTAACCTCATTCCTTCTACAATTAAACCAATTTATGTAAGAGCTATTGCTTGATACATTGGTTAATAATACAGAAAAACTCAATGTTATTGGTAGAAGTTTTAACATCAATTGAAGCCCTTTGTGAATGCTTGCTTGATTAACCTACTTAAAGGTGCACTATGGAACTTTTCTTGTAGTGTCCACCACCTGCTTGTCTCTATGGAGATGTTACTGCTTTACCTGAAATGTTCTACAGTGTGGCATTAAACCCTGCTCACAGTAATAATGCATGTTTTTCAATTTATTTTTGAGCAATAAAACACATAGAATGCAATACTGTGAAACATTCATGGAGACAAGCAGGTGGTGAACGTTCTAGCAAAAAGCTACATAGTGCATCTTTAAGTTTAAAATACCACATAGTTAGATCACAAAA
>KN483618.1:83998-121482 GCA_000787095.1 Periophthalmodon schlosseri | reverse complement strand
TTAGTGTTGAAAATTACATTAGCCTAATAGAAATAACAATGGTAAATGTAATGGTAGTACTAGTTGACAGATAAAGTTAAAAAAAAAAAAAAAAACAAATGTAAAAGTAATTTTAAGTTAAGGATGCACTATGTAACATAGGGTCCGAAGTTATAGTTTTGCCTGTGATAATGAAATTTATCAGTCTTCATGCCAAGTTATAGGTCAGATCTGTGGAGACACCACTCACAGTAAGAATGCATGTTTTTCAGGGTATTTCAGCAATAAATGCTCCTGCAATTGAATAAATGCAAGATAGGTACATTTAATTCCATACCATTGAACATTCTAAGCAAAGCTGCTGGAGGTGGATTCCTTGCCAGAAAAGTTACATAGCAAACCTTTAAATAACTTAAAAAAAACTTTTTAGTACATTTTTGTAGTACTTCTTTCTTCCACCTGTACAGTGTCAATGCTCAAGTAACGTCTTCTATTTCTGCTGAAATGAGGACACACCTGCAGTCTGTGGCCTATTAACAGCCCCTCCGCTCTGCCAGTAGTTTTTTTTTCCCCTTCTTTCTCAACTCCCCTCTCTTGTTTAGGCTGTATTGTAAGTTCATTGTGTGCCTAAAAGATACAAAATAGAAAGAAGGCAGTTGGCTGAGTGTACTGAATTCCCCCTGAGTTGTAACCCTTTGACGTAGTGTTTCTCTTGGCCCTGCTGCCTGCCTGGTCGGTCTGGGGACGTGGCGTAACGGTCAGGAAATAGACCAAGGCTGATATCTTTTTCCTTCAAAGGATCTGTGGGTGTGTGTCTATAGGGTGTGTGCTGTGCATCCACTGGATCTTGTAAACAAAGCCTCGTAAGCTCCATGCAGTGACAAATGTCTCTGTTTACCGCTCATTCCGTAATGTCGCAATACCTTCAGCTGTAGAAGTACTTGTAGTGATAAGTTATGTTAAATTTTGAAATAATTCTCTTTGTATAGTACAGATATGGGTAACAATATGCTAAATAAAATGTGCCTTTTTTCTCATATTGGATCATTTTTTATTCAATTTGATATAGTCTTATTGAAAACTAATAAAAAACGGCGTTCAATATTAATTTTAAAACATAAACAATACAAACTTTTAATCATTGTCATTTCCACACACACACACATACACACACACAAAAATAGTCAAATTTCCTCTTTCAAAGTGTGTGTGCTCTGCACCACATGCTTTTACTGACAGGATTGGGTTGTTCACCTCATAAAAAGTCCTAAGCTGTTCACTGATGATTAGAAATGACTGAATCTCAATCTTGATTTAAATGTAATTAGTCACACAGTCCTATTTTAACTATAAATGAAATGTGTCTAAAGCAGCCGGCCTGAACAACAGCAGTGTCCTGAAGTGGTACAAGAGTGTGAAAGACACCAATGACATTTTGCATGAGCTCCTTTCACTGCTCAAAGAATGTTCCACGCTGCTGCCAGATCAGCCAGACTAATAGTTACTGAAGATGACTCAGTTCATATTTTACAGTTTTTGACACAGTAAATATTTTAGAGTAATATGTGTACAAAAAAAAGTTCTCTCTAGTATTTCCTTACACATGTATGTGTAGGAGCTGCAGGCTCAGTCAAAAGTTCAGATAGAGTGCCTGAGGCGACTGCTGTTGTCAGGCCCAACTTGACTTTGGCTCTGTGCTGCAGTCCACCTTCTCTCTTCAGTTTCTACAGACTACTGTACTGTACACTCTCCGTCCTAAAGCAGAGGAGGAGACTATTCTTTAGTGGCGCTCATTATCAATGAGTGCATGTGAGTGCATGTGTGCACTGCGTCGCAGTGCTCTTCTTCATACAAAAGCACCTCCTGATGTCAATACCTCAGGCCGTCTTATTAGCACTCTTATTAGCATGTTTTCTGCACTTTGAGCAATGCCCACTGCTCTCACACCACAGTGAGAACCGGCAGCTAATATGACATCCAGGTGTCACTAACTGCTATCTAATGGTGGGCTCAGGTTTATTAACTCCTCTAAAGAGAGGCTTACACTGTAAGACTTTTTAGTGATGTTTACGGCTTCACACATTTTGTGTCTCACAGATTAACTTCCGTTCCCCACACTAAGGTGACATGTACACAGCTCATTTTAAAGAGAAAAGCCATTTATTACTTATTTATAATTGTATTTTATTTTATTTTTTCTACAGCCGTGACCTACAGTGTAGCATCACAAACATGGTTAAAAAAATAGGATGGTTAAAAACACATGATGTTTGATGATGATGTTGCCAGTAAAAGAGTTGCCGGTCTATAAGTGGCCATAAGGACTCCACAGTAGTGCGTGTGTCTGAGAGGGGCTGTGTCTGCATGTTGTGTTTTCAAAACATGTCAGAACCTCCTGTTCATTGACAGATTTAACTGTCATGTTTTGCAAGCACTGCACTGTCCATTCAGCTAATACATCCAGGAGCCCTCGTGCACTGTAAAACTCTTTGTTTACCATGTATGTTTGTGATGTATGTTAAAGTCAGTACTGTCCAGAAGAGTCGGCACTAAAAAATATACACATTTTTCCATATGATTTTCTTATCATAGATCATAGATTAATATTGTGCTTTAGCTGCGTGTTGCTTCACCCTTTCTACCTGTCTTCTTCGTAAACAAGTAGAAGGCCAGCAGCCCTGTCCTCCGGCCGTCTCCCGCCATCCTGTTGCCATGGAGTACAGAGCATTGTTTGCTGGCCTCTGTGTCAGGTTGCCATGGCAAGGCTTATTTGCCATATTAAATGTTTGGCAGCATTGTACAGATGCTGACGACAAACACCCAACATCCCACTTTGATCAATGAAACGGCACTGATTGAAGATGAGAGGGAACAAGCACTGGTCTGTGCTACACATTTCACGTGTGTAACTGTAAAGTTATGGACTGAAATAGTTTCATGTGATCCTTGAGAATGAGAATCTCTGAAGATGTGAATTGCTCCATTGCTCAACAGAGCTAAACAGCAAAAATTATTAATTATTATCTAAAGTATACATTTTTACTGCTGCTAAGACAGCTTTGTTTGTGTAGGTTTCTTGAATAATGTACAAATCCCTCTAGTGGTGAGATTTGTTTGAATGTAATACAAAAAATGTTTAATTTAAAGGGATGATGCAAATCTTAATGGCGTAATTGCATTACAGCCTAAATCTGCTGCATTCATAACACATTATTTCTTAGGCAACTTCATCTGCTGAAACAAGTGACAGAGTTTACGCGTCTTAGCGTTACAAGGTTGACTGGTGTAATGTGTGCGAGCTGTTTGGTTATGAACAGATAGTGTGGAAATGCAGCCCATTGACGTAGTTAGGGCCAGATAAGCTCTCACTGCTCCATTGTCGACGTACCACTGCGGTTTTAGTGGTTTACTTTGCTACTTTTGCTTTCAGTCAGCTGTCGCTGGAGTTGTGTTGATTAGCATATCTGTAGTGTAAAGTGCATAATGTAGTGCAGAAAATTCTCTATGTAAAATCTTTCTACATGTTCTATAAGCAACACAGTAAAGTCCCAAAGCTTTCTTTGGTCTGCTGGTGTCTCCTGTAGCTTTGTGTACTGAAACTCGAACAGAGGTCAAATACTGTGCAAATTCTATGTAAACACGCTTAAAAATGTCACATAAATTACGTGTTATCAGAGCACAGACAGATAAGTTGACTGATTTCCTTCTCCTGTTTTGCAGATGATACTATGGGACTGGGATCTGAAACATTGGTACAAACCTCAGTATCAGGTCAGTATTAAAATCTACATTTTCAAATGTATAAATAAATAATATGTATTTTGTTGAACTTTGCGTTAGTGTTTGCTATCAGTCCTGTTGTTATTTTTGGTCTGGGAAAATACACAGCGAGTTGAAAAGCCAGCATATCACGACCTTGAAATTTCAGTCATGTCACACTTTATCTTATGCAGACATTCTTTGTCCTGTTTAAACTGTTGGGGTAATCTGTCAAGGAATTTAGTTCTCATAAGCCAAAAGTATTTATTTAGTCCAGACAGCCATGTACCTGACAAGGATTTATGTAAAAAAGAACAACAATAGTTACATCTTTTGGAGCTGCTCAATATTTTGTATTTGCGACTACCAAAATATGTATTCTGGTTTAGTCCTGCTTAAGCCTCCCAGTATAATCCTAACTTTGTATTACTGTTCAACGTGGTTTAACACATAAAACTCAAAATTATATAATATTATTATTATGGCCAAATATGGAATATTTCATCATACAGTCTAGTTCAGGGGTGTCTAAACTTTTTTCACTGAGGGCCACATCTTAATACATATTTGAAGCGGAGGGCCACAGACCAGTAGTCAGTACGTTGACTCATTCAGATCGATGCATTTTATGTAGTTTTGGCAGAGTCACTGTACCTTTAATAAGGCTTGAAACATTAATTTCAGGTCTGTATCACAATAACATGTGATGTTATTAAGGTCGTAGTGGTAGAATTACTTAACTATGCTGTAAAAATACTGCCTATGATCAAATGGGACAGTGTAGCAGAAGACCGCATTTGGCCCTTGGCCCATAGTTTGGACACCCCTGGTCTAGTTAGTACAATAGTTTGCCTGTAATTGGTTCAGCACAATACTACAATCATGTAACTATTGATGATGTTTTGTTGTTGTTTGGCACAGGGGGCTGTGAGTGGCAATGGTGTAGACCTCTCTGTTATAAATGAAGCCAGAAACCTGGTGTCCGACCTGCTGATGGACGCATCCCTGTCTCCGCACACTGTCTCTGTCCTGCGTAGTGTCTCCAGCCTCATGGGGACTTTCTCAGGGTCGTGTCGGCCCCGGGTCAACCCCTTTACCCCTTTCCCTGGTTTCTACCCCTGCGACGAGATGGAGGATTCTGTGGAGAGGGGGGACAGGAAATCTATAAAGGTAGGTGTGTGGATTATCACTGATGGGCAGATGTTGTCCTTAAATAGCAGACTAGGAAGTGCAGCACTATACTCCCAACAGCTTTTGTTTAAATCACACTTGATTCACAATTTATCTTCCTGTGATTTTGCTATTTCTTTAAAAGAATATAACATTTCAAAATAATTCAATGTTTTATTCACAATGCTAGCATTTTTGTTTTTGTGAGAATGTATCAAACACCACTTATTTAATAGATTTGCAAAGATTAAAAGGTGAATAACTAGTTATTTGGAAATAACTGTCTTATGGAAAACTTTGCAACATTTTAAAGGCACGCATGCGGTGCTAATTATACAGAGCTGTTTCATGGAGCTGATTTAGTTTGATCATGACTTAAGCCTACAAATACCCATTTGTGTTGAATTAAACACATCATGTTGCATGAAGAGTAAAATAGTTAAGAGGCAATAATTTATGGTATATTTCTGAACATTGGTTTAATATGAACTATAATCTAACAACTGAAATGATTTACAACTACATTATTAACGCAATGTTTAAGCTTATATTTTACATACATGCATACTTTTGCTATCCTATTGCTGCCGTTCTTGTTCATGTACACTCCCCATTGTGGAACAAAAACAGTTCTTTTATCTTCAATTGTATTACTATGGAATCCATATAATCTATGGTATTATTGTATGCATAAAGTCCACAGTAGTTAAATACGGTTGAATGTTTACTCTGTAGGGCCTGAGCAGCAGAAACAGCCTGCCCACACCTCAGCCGCGCAGAAGCTCCACCTCCTCCTCTTCTACTCTCCCTCTTCTCGAATCTGCCGCTTTACGCTGGGAACGCAACAATGGGAAGAGACCACACCCTGACCTTAATATGACCAGGTATCACATGTGCACACGATACATTAAATTTAGGTGCAGATTTGTTAGAAACACAGTGGATGTCCAGTGTAATTATGGGATAACATCACTATTGTTTTTCCATATTGAGCAGGGCAGTAGTGCTAAATAAACTTAAAAATCCACTTAAAACATTCAGTATGCTATGATCGTTTTGAGGCTCGGGACGTAGTGAGAATTTAACACCACTGGATGGCAGCAGATGGCTGTTGAGGCTCTGCATCATGGTCTTGATTTCTATTGAGGCAGTCAGTGACTAAAAGCCTTGTGCAAATTAGAGAGAGTAGACAGTAGGGATCAATAATAATGTAAACAATTCTATGTGTGTTCTGCCCTTCAGCTCAGGCCTGTCCAATGGACCCAATGCAAACCTCCTCACCATTCCCAAGCAGAGGTCATCCTCCGTCACCCTCACCTATCACTCCGGGCCCAGGAGAGCAGGTGGGCCACAGCCATACATATTTCCAACACAGTCTTCGTATATTCATTATAATGTGCTATCTTTTAAAGAGTGTAAATGCATAACAAACGGTGAAACATAAAAGTATTTATCCCAGCACTGCTTTTTTACTTTTATTTTCCATAGGCACATCTCCAAGCCTGAGCCCGGTCACCTCACCCAGCCACAGTCCTCCTGCTGTAGGCGCATCTTCATCACTCGTCACCCGATCGCCGGTGGAGTTTCCCGACACGGCAGACTTCCTCACCAAACCTAGCCTCAATCTCAACCTACATAAGCCCCTCAACTACACATTCAGCTCCCCAGACTTCCAGCAAAACAGCCGCAGCTCCAGTTTTCAGCTTTGCACAAGGTGAATACTCAAAAGCACACTTTTTTCCTAAAATTTTTAAAAAGTCATTTATAATTTCATAAACAAACATATATATGACTCAATATCATTCACAATATTGCTGATATTATGTAAATCATCAAATGGAATGAGCTAATTAGTATAATCATATGACAAAAAAGTGAATTACAATATTTTTTTCTCAAATTGATGAATTACGATTTTCAGTTCAATTTTATTTTATCTTTTTAAAACATTTTAAAAATGTATTTACAGAAACAATACATTCAAGTATTCCTCCAAAGTCTGATCTCCACTCCAAACCACAAGAGTATTGGCTGTAGACCTCTCATTAAAAAAGCAAAGCAAAAAAAAGCTTTTGTAAAAAAGAAAAAAAGATGAAATGTCTCAAGAGGCAATACAAAATAAATAAATATAACTGGCGATTAGAAATGACTGAATCTCATTCATAATAGGCATTAAAGGTATCCTATGTGTTGAATCCTATGTGTAGCATAAAAAAGTAAAGAGCAGTGGGTGTGCCTAGGGGAAAACTGGAATTTTCAGGTGTTTTGAATGAAGAATAAAAGAATAAAGATTACTCAAACACGCATGCATCACTAGAACTACAACTTTGAATGAGTAAATCAGAAGGACGTGTGTCCATTAAATGACCAGCAGTGTTTTTGTATGTAGTTGTGGACGTCAGATACTGAAAGGACTTTCCACAAGTGAAACAAGTGATGTTCATCCTTCGTCCTTCTCAAGTGAGACCCAGCGAAGACGCTCAGGTACACATGTTCATTTACTGTATTATACCTGTTAAAGAGTTTAGGTGTTCCCATTCATAGATTAGAATTTCTAAATGTTTTTCTAAAATGTGCATATTTCTTAGATTATAGCAGTGTCAGTTATATAAAATGTATTAAAATGTTATCATATTCAATGATTCTGTCCCACATCATATGCTGTTTACCCATGTGGTCACTGGCTACTGTTACATTACCTAAACTTCCACAAATGCCAAACCACTCACCATTGTCCAGTAATACATAAACACAGATTACTCGGCAAACATGGTCAAACATTCTAATCTCTGCTTAATCTATAAAGTCTTTGATGGTCTACCATCCCCACCACTTTGTTATTTTATCAATATCAGATCCACCAGTCATAGCAGAACTAGACAAGCAGTGAGAGGACTGCGTTATGTTCAGGAAAAGTTCATTTGGCCAAACTACCTCTGAATGGAAACTCACATCTACAGCCATTACATAAACAAACTCTTATCACACTTTGAAAATTCAGTGAAAACAAAGGCTTGACACAACTTGGGGCACTGACTATACCTGTGCTTGCTGCCCCCTGCTGGCCTCTTACCCTGTGTCTGTGTGTGTCTCAAATGATGTGTGTATGTTTAAGTGAATATCCATCACATTTCGAGGGTTGAAATCTCAAGATCAACAACAGGATATGGGTTTATGTGGCAAGTAGTAATTATTGTTAGTGTCAGTCTCAAGGAAAGAAATGCAATTTAATGTAATCTCCTCAAAAAGCATGAAAACCAAACACATCTGATGTGTGTTTGTGTTGTTAACTTCTGTATTGACAGTGTAGTCATGTAGTTATAATAGTTATATTTCATTCTTGATTATAGACTGACTTTTCATATGTCCAGGGTCTACAGACAAAGAAATGACTATCTGCTAAGTCTGGCATATTCACAGAAATTATCATTAATAAGCACTGCCCTGAAATAAATGAAGAAATAAATTGTAGAGGAGGCTTATGCTTTAGGGGGGCCTCATGTTTATTGGGTTCTTTTTATAATAAAGAAACATATTTAATTGATATACTATTGTACATTGCTTATTACGACTGCAGGCTGTGATGGTGTGGAGTTCACAGGAGAGCCACTGATCAGGGAGGAGAGTGTGGAGGCCGAGTCATGTGCAGACAGCAGGGCAGATGTGGCTGGGAGCTCTGTCCTGGAGGAGGAGAGGAAGAACAGCTCAGAGCAGCAAACTCAGGAAACAGAGGTGAGTTATCATCCACATATGTTCCCCTCCTAGTCCTAGTCCTTCCACTGCACTGTAAAATGAGGGCTTTTGGATAGGGCTGAAAACACAGCACTTGGAAATTGGCCAGCCCTTGTTTCTTTCTGCTTATTCTTTCATTCATAACAAGTGAAGAGGTGTGTGGGGTTATTATTGGATATGTAGGTCTAATTACTTAGCATTTTGTGATTATAATATAATATTGAAATAGAATTGGGAGAACCCTTCGTCTCTTGTGTGTAAACTGAAAGGCTAGGGCAAAGGACTAAGGGGTAGAATTGGGCCTTAATATGTAACTTCAGTTTACACTGAGTAGGACCCTTGTATTAGACACATATGCTTCACATTTGTTCCAGATGTTTAGTCATACCCATTTTTTTGTTTGTCAGCTGTAACATTTCCCTTTGTTATGTTTGTTTTCCATTCTTTCTCCCAATTTATATATGTGCATTGTTATTGTTGTCTAAGCAGAAAAGAAAAATCTTTTTGCTTGTACATACAACAAAATACATTTGTTTTAACTCACACTTCTTTGCAGGGGGAGCAGGAGTTCAGGCTTGACCCAATGTTGGAGGACCATGAAGGCCTGATGGAGAGGATGAACACGTGGAACTTTCAGATTTTTGATTTGGTTGATAAAACAGGAGGAAAAACAGGAAGAATCCTCAGCTATGTCAGTATTAATGTTTTCTGTTCAAAGGTTTATTCCTTTACTATTGTATTTAAATGTCTGCTTTTTGTTTTAGGTTACATACACACTTTTCCAGGACACGTGTCTTTTTGAAATCTTCAAGATTCCTGTGAGGGAGTTTATGGCATTCTTCTGTGCTCTAGAAAGTGGCTACAGGGATATTCCCTGTAAGTACTGCAGTACACTTAAGTCATGGCAAGATTTTTGTAGCTAGCTGACAATAAGGAATACAGGCTTTACATGTTGTAAAAATGTTGCAGATCATAATCGGGTCCATGCTACTGATGTGCTCCATGCTGTCTGGTACCTAACCACTCGACCAATCCCTGGGTTCCAGCAAATCCACAGTGAGCATGTGACAGGAAGTGACACAGGTACATGTTTACAAAATATTCTGTGAGACTGACACTGAGCATCTGCTGATAACCACACATGATGCTGTTGCAGACTCAGACAGTGGGATTTCTCCAGGAAGAGTGTCCTATGCCTCGTCAAAGAGCTCATCGATATCAGACGACAGTTATGGCTGTCTGACCTGGAACATACCCGCCTTGGAGCTAATGGCCCTTTATGTAGCAGCTGCAATGCATGATTATGACCACCCAGGTCGCACCAATGCCTTTCTAGTAGCCACTAATGCACCTCAGGTACTAAACATACTGAGCATGTTTCTTTTATTATTTCTGTAAAATTTTGAATCCATTGCTCTTTCTTTAACATGAGGCTACATACATAAAGTCCTGTTTACAGAGAGATAAAAATAGTTAAATGAAGTCAATGAAACGTGTGCACTATCGTTAGACAGCTGAGTAAAGGTCCGGTCAGGAGGTGAGGTCTGTGTCCTAGTTCAAATATTGTATTTTCACAACATGGCCAACGATAAGGCTCATATTGTCTAAATTCTGAGGAAAGTGGGTTAAAAGAAAGAGGAGGAACCCAGAGTTATTGATTGTAGATAATGATTGTGTTTCTAAACAGATCATTTTTTAGTATCTCCTGCCGCCATAACTTCCTTTACCTTTATTAACCCTCAGCATTATCTGAAGTCATATAACAGTCGTGTTGCATCACCATTTCTCGAGAACAGTTATACAACTGACATTCATTATGTTTCTGGCTTTGTTAATTTGCACATTATGATTGTTGATTAGTATTATTTCCTGGGTGTGCTTTAGGCAGTTTTGTACAATGACCGCTCAGTGCTGGAGAACCATCATGCAGCAGCTGCCTGGAGCCTCTACCTGTCCCGGCCCGAGTTTAACTTCCTGGTCAATTTGGATCACGTTGAATTTAAACGTTTCCGCTTCCTCGTCATCGAAGCAATACTGGCCACAGACCTCAAGAAGCACTTTGATTTCCTGGCTGAGTTCAATTCCAAGGTCTGAAATAACAAACACTCAACTTTATTATCACATCAAAGGCATAATGGCATATGCATCGGGGTACAAATCAAACTTTCCTGATTAGTTTTAATTTTTTTTTTTATCTTAAAGGTAAATGATGTGAACAGCCCAGGAATTGATTGGACCAATGAGAACGACAGACTGCTAGTGTGCCAAGTGTGTATTAAGCTGGCAGACATTAACGGACCAGCCAAAGTCCGGGATCTGCACCTCAAGTGGACAGAAGGAATTGTCAATGAATTTTATGAGCAGGTACAGTCAAGTGTATGTTTGCCTAAATATTTAATTACATCACAAGTTTTACATATGTATTTTGCTCATGACTGATATGTAGGGGGATGAAGAGGCCCAGTTGGGATTACCCATCAGCCCCTTCATGGACCGCTCGTCACCACAGCTGGCCAAACTTCAGGAGTCTTTCATCACTCATATAGTGGGGCCACTGTGTAACTCATACGATGCAGCAGGCCTTCTTCCAGGGCAGTGGATCAATGAGGAGGCCTCAGATGAAGATGATGAAGAGGGACCGGAGGACTCGGAGTCAGAGGAAGATGATGAGGAAGAAGACGAGCTTGAAGACGAGCTGGCACCAAGTAAGACTCCATGACATGTTACATGACATATGTACCTCTGGACTTGATTTAACATCTGCTTTTTGTGTTTCAGAAAAAAGGAAGAAGCGGCGCAGGTTGTTCTGCAACATAATGCACCACCTGACAGAGAACCATAAAGTGTGGAAGAAAATCATTGAGGAGGAGGACAAGAGCAAAGACAAGCAGCCAGTGGAGAGCCTGCTGACCAGCTTACCGCCCAGCCTCCCCACCTCTTCATCTGATGACATCCAGGTCATCCAGGAGGAAGAGGAGGGAGACGATCGGCAGTAGCACATCCAAGAAGGACACACATACTGTAGAGTGTAGGGGAGATCACATGCCTTTAACATACACACAGACTGATGCACATATGTCCCCTCACACACGTCTGAAGATTCACTGTGCAGACACTCTGCTTAGCAGTCATGTTCTATGGAGAAACTAAATGGCCTTACTACTGTGAGCGGATCCTTGCTGCAATAGTGGGAGCCCAACTCCTATGCACTTTCAGCCCATGGAGCGTCTTTGCAGCCCAGAACTGAGGAGGGGACAGAAGAAGACTGCTGGCCTCCATGGTAACCTGGCTGTGATGCTGCCTTTAATGCGAAGCGCTTAAACCTCCCTTAGGTACAAAACAAACCGCTCTATCTGAAACAAAGTAGAGACAACACAGAAGCAAGTGAAGTTATGAAGAACCTAAAACCCTTTACCAAAGTTCAAGCAAAAGGAGGACCAGAGACTAGGAGACCCTCTGTGTCAGTCTATTTTTGAATAGAGTATATACTCACTGTATATACACACACAGTATATCAAATGTGCCTGTCTGATCCCTCATATCGGCCCAGAGCCTTGGCTCATGTAGTTCTCTCTTTGCTGGCGACACAAAACACTGTATCGACTCAGTCACAGGGACTTAACTGAAGTTGACTGATGAATTGCATTATGCCTGCATCATTTTGGATGCTTTTATTCATGTGTACCACCTGTCTTTATGTTGAACTATTTGTTTGGAGGGTTAGGGGCATGACCAGAGAATGACAGGGAGAAAGAGAGCACATTTTTTATTATTATTATTTTATTATGTAATTTTGTGTCTGTTTGTGTGTCCTTTCAATGATTGGCACCTAATCAGTCAAATGTCCTCTAGTGTTAAGCATACTGCATTCAGATCATATTTTTGATTATAAGTATTTTTAAAGGTAACTCAGGATTTTCAAAAAGTTCAAAATTTTCTGTCATTTATATGACACTTTCAGATATTCAACAAGATCATTAAAATCTGGGTGATGAAAGCAGTTTGTAATCTCTTCATGAACAACATCCACGACAAACAACTCAAGGGGCTATCCATACACTGCTTGCATTAGGTTTACTTGCTCTATGGATAAATGCTTTTTGTTAATGTCAGACAGGTTTTTTTGTGTGACAAAAAAGACTGTATTTCATCTGCATATACCTGTGTTGGGACTTAATTAATTTATTCTCATTTTAGTTTTGGAATTAGTGTTTGAAGAAGGGATCCAGGTTTTTGTTTTATTTGTTATTTTTTCTCGATGAAGAACACTTGGCATTCCAATACAATAACTCTAATGTTGAATGAAAGGGAAAGTCTAGTCTCCTGTGTCATATTAAGTGTCATATTAATAATCAGAAGCATTGTATTCGTTATACATACAAGACCTAACTGATTACAGGTGTGCACATTTTAATACCAAACAAGTGTTAAGCCTCTGTACAAAAATATTAGCATATAATATATTATATTTTTAAACAAAGAAACAAATGCATCTGTTTTTTACTCTCAGACCCTGGAAGTGACATTGTGTTGCTGGAGCTTCAGTCTACTCCATTTTAGAGGTGTGCAGGGAGTGGATATTTTAATAAAAGTTGTGGCATATGTCCATTAGCATTACCACTGTTTAACTGAACCATATTCATTTTGCTACAGTAACAAACTACATTTGCATATAGTATAGAATTTGATCTCTAATATAGCCACAGATCAATAACTCAAACAAGGTATGCATTTCAGTACATTAATTCAAATATTTTCAAATATATTTGTTATATTTTTCCCTTATTTACCTGTTGAATTGCTGTATTCTGCCAATTCAACTTACTCACTATCATTTAGATAAAGATTTAGATTTTTTTTTTTTTTTTTCTTGACAAAGCATTATCTTTTCTTTAAGGTTTGTGGAACAATATGCCATAACTTCAACTTCTGCCTGACACATATCACAAGCCCCAGTTTGAACCATTAAAGCCTTATTAGTTCTCAACATTTCCTGGCCTAAACCTCTTGAGTAATCACCCATGAATGTCCTCAGATGTTCCCTAAATGTAGCATCAGTATGTGTACATTTGTCCAATGTAATCCTTCACCCTTATCTGCATACATTGTGAGGGCAAGTGATTTTTGTTGTTATTTATAGCTGTCATAAAGCACCATCCCAAAGTATCAGTACTTCTCTTTAGTTTTATTGGTCTGTTTGTCTGTTTGATATATTGTACATAAAACACTGCCATTTTCCATTGTCTTTTGACCCTCCAAAATACAGTGAATAGTCCTACTTGAATTCTCTGACAAGACTGAGTCGGTTACTATTTACACTATAAATCTCATGGCATCTAAAATTCAGCAAAGCTCCACCCATTTTTCCATCTGTGGAATAAGTCTGGATAATAACAGAGAACATCTGTTTTAAACGTTACATAAAATTATATAGTGACAAAGAAAAAGTCTTATTAAAATCCTGCATGAGTGTGGTGTAGGTGACACAGGTCAATCACTGTGCAGCTTGCAGTGCTTTAAGACTGGAGCTTTTCCATTATCCAATAGGTATTAGGATGATGTTTGGGGATTCAAACAGTAATCCCTTGTTTAATAAGTGCCTATTAAATCTGCATTGAATCTCATATTTTCCATTGTTTAAGAAAGGCAGGCGACAACACACAACTTATGAAAAGAAACTTTATCAACACTTAATAAAGCATAACAAAAGAAATACACAGTAACAATGTTACATACAATTCAGTGCTTGTTAGCACCGATAAGCACCATTTAGCGAGACCGTATTTCAAACCAGCAGGGCTATACCGGTCCCATTGAGATTTTCCACAGCACACTCCCAGGAGAGGGAGGCACTCAGCCCACATGACGTCAGACTTGGCCTGTGTTCAGCTCCAGCTCACAGGGATCAGAACTTTCGTGGAAAGCCTCATTTCGATCCACACGTCCAATCCACTGTGTCATTTATCTAACCTGAGCTTGTCCTGAGGAGACAGGCCTATGAACCATGAGGGTGTACATACTGTCAATCATTCACTCACACCAGGGTCACAGACATCCCCATGTCTGTCTGTGCAAAATTCAGTGTCATACTTGTGTTTCCAGGAACTTCCTCCACTCCCACTTATTAAAGAATTGTGCAAATATGCGGTGCAAGATTTCAATACCACGTGAAAAAACTGTGTGTTCATATGTTAAGAACAACCCCTCTGTCCTTAGAAAACCTGCTCAGAGCAGTAAGCTCAAACCCCCACAGTCTCTGTGCAGTAACGCAAGCAGAGTGCTCTGCCACACACAGTACAGCTAGAACAGTACTATAACAGTAAATACAAGTACACTTTCTACATGTGATAAGGAGTGTCTGCCGAGCTAGGGCCTCTATGCTGTCTGCGCACAGCACAGATGGAGTAAGGCTTAGGCTGGAGGGTCATACCGAGTTTGGGAGTGACCGAGGGGACTGTTCCTGGAGGAAACTGCAGGTGGAACCTTTGGAGCAATGTGGTAAAAAAGAGGAACATCTCCATTCTGGCCAGCTGTTCACCCAGGCACTGGCGTCTTCCTGACCAACAGAGAAAGATAATCACATTTTTATAATGTTTTGTAAAAGTCAAAGAATTCGCTCAAAAATGCTGTATCAAACTAACCTAGAGAAAAGGGCAGGAAAGCCTCTCGTCTGACAAAGTTGCCATTGTTGTCCAGAAACCTCTGTGGTGAAAACACTCCAGGCTCATGCCAGTACTTCTCATCAAAGTGTACTGAGTAGAGGTTGGTAATCACCATTGTGCCTTTGGGAATTTTGTAGCCATTGACATTTGCATCCTGGGAAGTGGCTCGGAAGATTCCCAGAGGGACAATGTTGCAGAAGCGCAGCACTTCATGCAGGACAGCCTCAACAAATGGCATCTTGTGTTTGTCATCTAGAGTGGGCATCCTGCCATTGGTCAGCACACTGTCAATCTCTCTGTGCACTCTCTCTGAAAAGGGGAAAATACATTCATTAATATAATCATGACCACCATATTATCTATTACCATATAGATCAGTTTGCTACTGAACTCACCTTGTATATTTGGATAGAGGGCCATATAGAGCATTGCCCATCTCAGAGTGTTAGTAGTAGTCTCAGTTCCAGCTATAATCAATTCACCCACAGAGTAAATCAGATTCTCTTTAGAAAATGAAGAAGAAGGATCTACTGCATTTTGTTCTAACTCATCCAGATATGCATCCACATAATGTCTTGGTGCATGGGGCTCTCTGCCTTGTGAAAAGCCATCTATAACTTGTTGTAAAAAGTCATAGACCTGCGCGGCATTTCGGAATAACTTCTGGTGTTTTCCAAATGGCACATACTCCAGCCAGGGGAAGGCATTGTACAGGAAGGCCCAGCCACTGACTGCCAGTTCCACGTTCTCACTGAAGATTTCAATCATGTGCTGAAAGTTCTTGTCGTCATATGTGAAACGTTGTCCAAAGATAATGAGATTAGTGATGTTTGAGACAGCATTGGTCACCAAATGTTTGGGGTTAAATGCTTTTCCTTTGTGTCCATCTATGGCATCAACAAAGAACATGCACTCCTCTGAGATCTTCCTCTCAAAGAGCCTCTGGCCACTGCCAAAGTAACGGAAGGAGTTACAGGCCAGTTTACGATGCTCAATCCAGCCTTTGCCGTATTTGCAGTTGAGGAGTCCTGTCAAAGTGGAGTATAAAACACAAATTAACCATCACCAGTGACAACAATGGCTGTCATTATAATCTTCGATGTCTTACCACCCATCTTGGTCATCTTTTGAAACAATGGCAAAGATGGTCGGTCAGCAAACACTTCACTTTGATGGTAGAGACATTCCCTCACACAGTCATATCCATTCAGCACAACAGTCAGGATACCTCCAAGGTCCAGGCTGAAGATCTGCAACATGAAGTCACACTTGTTAATACTTGAAGTTAAACAACATCCTAGTCTAGTCAGAATCATTTTGACTCATCAGCATTTGCATGTTTCTATTCAGGGCTATTTTTTTAGGTTTAGCCT
Source organism: Periophthalmodon schlosseri (assembly GCA_000787095.1). Taxonomy (NCBI): domain Eukaryota; kingdom Metazoa; phylum Chordata; class Actinopteri; order Gobiiformes; family Gobiidae; genus Periophthalmodon; species Periophthalmodon schlosseri. The sequence goes on along the minus strand of KN483618.1, from coordinate 104,807 downwards.
GCTTTTTGTTGCTTTTTTCTATGGCATGTAGTCTTTAAGCCCACCATCAGTAAAAGTCAACGAAGCATGGGTGAGCCTACTGGTTGGTTTCATAAATGTCTCCGTGCAGTGCCTCTATGCTTGTGTGCATGCTTGTGTGTGTATGAGCGCGTGTCTGGGAGAGCTCCTGTCGGGTTACACGCTGCAAAGGAGCGCAAGGGAAAAGCGCTTACCTGTCCGTGAACTTCACTCTGCTTCTTCAAGAAGACGTGCGGTTCAGTAACTAGAGACATGATGTTCCCGATGATGGGGATGGGGGACGGACCCGGGGGGAATCCCACGGGTCTCCGTTGCTTCACGAGCTGACGAACCAACAAGAGCACAAGCAGCACGGCGGTCACAGAGCCCAGGGCGAGCAGAACCTGCGCGCACGACACCGGCATCAGTCCCGGACTTCTGATGGAAACCATCTTTGTCAGTAGTTTCTGCAGGAGCCCAGTTGACTTTCCTGCTTCTCCTTATACAAACTGAGCCACATGTATCATCTTGCACATTTTCTATCCCCCGCCTCTTTGGCTAAGATTGGCCAGAAAGACAGAGTCAGCTGTTGGTGAACTTTGTTCTAGTACTGATCAATAATCCGGATAATTGTAGACTGGGTACGGGCTAAAGTTTGGCACTGATCCAAAACCATCACTTTTTAGAACCATCGAATTAACTCTTCAATTGAAACAATCCACACTTCGCACAGTCTGTGCATGTGTTTGCGGGTTTATTTGAGTGTAGCCTACTTTACAAAAAAAAAAAAGTTTTATAAGGGGCTCTGTGTGAAGTATTTTGATACAACAAAAGTATTTCAGTGGTTTACATATATTACATGTGCATGCATAGGCTACTGTTTGGTTCACTGTCATTCGATTTAAGTCCAATACAGTACAACTAATCAATTACAGAGACTAAGGTAAAGCATTACATTTGCATATTGCACCTCTGCAAGGCAGAGGCAAAGGTTTTGAACTCCATTTAGAGGTGAAAAGTCAGGGCACAGACTGCATTCCAGACTGTCAGCTCAGTGCTTTTTTTGTGCCGAAACCTTTTGACCCCTTTTTTACAGTTTAAGTTTACATCTGATTAAAGTTTCAGTCATTAGTAAAGTTAAAACTGCCCATTTCTTCGTCCCCTCATTAAAGGCTTGTTTATTTAGCCAGTCCTTCCTGCTGTGGTAGAAGCCATGTTTTCTCTGGTTCTTCTCTTCCTCTGCGATGTCTCCAATGGCCTCTCCAGGCCTCTCCCAGTCACTCACATTTGTTAGGCCAATCTAATGAGAACATTCTTGCAAATGACTTCTTTGCTTCCTGCCAGCTCCCAGTTTGTAAAGTCATTCTGGAGGCATTAAACACATCTGTCAGATGTAATCAAATAAACGTGTTCTCACTGTAGTATTATCCTGTTAGCAAATGGGCTAATCACCTCAGCAACCACCAGCGTGTCAGGTGCCAATCTGTGGGCTTTTATTTTGAACAGGGATATTTCCATAATAAGTTAAAAAAAATAAATAAATAAATACTGATCTCATAATCTATCCTAACACACGTCAGTGAAAAGCTCAGAATCTAAGTTTTATGATCCAATGTCTGAAGTGTTTCATGTTCATCACAAAGTAAAGACACATTACCACTTATAATTTTTCACATTTGAAGATGTGCATATACTTTTCCCCACTCCTTTCAATGACAATTACCAGCAGTGAGTGAGTGGGGCTACTCCTGGTCACTAAGCCATGTACAGATGAGGATGGCTCAAGTGCACTTTAACTTGAATCTTTTCCAACATCTTAATGGAACCAGGAAGAGCCAGATAATCCATGTGCACCTTCCTACAGGTGTGTAAATGTTGGCGCAGTTAAAACGCCTGGATTTGAGTCTAATGCATTAATTGGTCAGCAAACAGTCCCATTTGGGCCTAGTAAAATAAGCATGGTTAGGTCCCAATTCTGTGATTTGTACTTTTAATACTACTGCCATCCACTTATTAAATGCTAAACATATCAAATTCTGCCGCAAAGTTTTCATTTGAGAGAGTTAAGGAAATTCTCTTTGGGACTTTTTAGCACAAGCTGGAGCCAAGAATTGTGGTGCATGTGACTGCCTCAGACTGTCACTGCTGAGTGCTGCAGAGAGACCAGCACTGCCCTCTGTCATCAATGCTCTCCTCTGAGCGCAATTAATTTTCCAGGCCAATTCATGCCCAAGTTTTAATGACGGCGAACCATGTGGTATAATTGCATTTTTGACAATTCATGTGTCCCCTTGGAATGTCGTCATTGTGTCTCTTGGAGCAAAGAGTGGTGCAGTCCATAGCAACTGTTCTTGGCAAACTCTGATAGCAAATATGGCATTGTGGCACCACCACTATCAACTCCAAGCTTGTTTAGTTGGCAAAAATCATAAACTAAATAGATTAAACTTTATTAGATTACTTTATTAAATCATAAAATAATTCAGATACACACAAAGCTCTAAGATAAAAGTGATAATTAAGACCACTGCAGTAGCATTATTAGGAGAAATACCTGCATGTATCAACAAACAAGATGAAAAATCATTTGATCATTTACTGCTGCCTTAAAATGCATAAACAATAAACGTCTCAAACCAGATCCCCCTTCTTATAACATATAGATCCAGAAAGTATGGGTTATATATCAAATGGAGCAGATAATATACTGGTAATCTTTAAAGATACAAAAACTCACATTTATTAAGGGTTGGAGACTTGTTTTGCCTGTCAGTACAGTCTCTGATATATGTGATATGAGTGGACTGTTTAATTTAGACTTTTCTGTGTTTGTTGTATGTTGTTTGTTGTTACAGACTTAAATTGTAGAAAAAAATGTGAAATGTTTTTTTTTTTTTTGTTTTTTTACTGATAATTCATCATTTTGGTCATTACAGAGTACAGTTGTGTGTATTGTCTGCTACTTGTACGTACGTGTTCTGGTTTGGTATTTCAGAGGGTAGTACTGACACAGTTGGACAATGTAACAAAACATGTGTCTGCTGTGGGTATTTTTGGTGCAGTTTCATTAGAAGAAATCATAGTCAAACTGCTAACTGTGCTGCCCCCAAAAAGAATAAACCACCACATCTTGGCAAATACTGTGACTCATGATTTAAAAGCTATACCTTTTAGCTATAATCATAAAAAAAAAACCAAATTTGAGTGATCTACATTGCAATCTTCACCACTCATCATTTTGTTTAATCTAAATAGTGTCCATTTGACAGGTGTAAGGGTGGTTTCTGATGCTTCTGATTGCTCGATAGTCTCCAGTCCTCTTTGGCCAGTTTGCAACAGCATGTAAAGCTGTTAAAGCATAATGTAGTGCTCTGGTGTGGGCCTTGTGCGTCTGCCAAGTAGTAGTACTAAAAAGCCCATTCACATTATTGAGTTTCCTTGTGACGTAAATGCGAGCGGGGAGGCAGGATGCTTTACGATACATCATCAATTATTGTTACATAAGGGGAATTAGAAGATGGCCTCAACCCAGCAGCCCAGTAATTAAGTGGAAAAAATGTACGGAAGCCTCTGCATTCTGGTGCAAGCTTTATCAATGGAGAGTAATGAATAGCAAAAGGATGACAAAAACTTTATATGGTCCAAGTACATTACACAGCCCATATTATGGTACTTCATATAATGAGTAATACGGGTGTGGCGAGAAACAATGGTTATAAATAAAAACTCTATTGCAAGAAGTGATACTGCATTTTGGTGGGATTTTTTTTTGTATTAAGTCTTAGTCATAGTGTACATGTGCCAATTCCCAGCTCAGTTAAATTCTTTTATTTTATTCCTGGAACCTACTCCAAATTATAAAGTCCCAACCTGACCACTAGGGGCACATGATTTACTGTGGTGACCGAGCAAAGTAGCACTGTAAAGCAGAAAGATGATTGTAGTTGATGTATTATGTATTAGTAAACCTTTTGTCCCCCATCACAAGCCCGGAGGAGGGAGTTGCACCAGGACTGGCACCAGTGAAATGGATATGCAGAACCAATAGGCTGGTCTCTGCCTGTCTTAAGGTAGATTCACTGTAACAAAAAGAATAGAAGGGGTTTTATCACACAAAACACATACTACATAAAAAATGGATACAGTTTACATCTATTGGAAACACCTAAAAATAACTCTTTAATTAGCCATAACAAAGCATGAAAAATGATCTCGATTTATAATGAACAAAAACTTTATCAAGAGTGATTCAGCTTTACTAACTACTTCATTAATACCCTAACTCCTAACCCCTTTATTAAGTAGTTAGTAAGCCCAGATCATTCATAATAAATTATCTGTTCATTATAATGAAATCTTTGTTCAGGATAATTAAGGTGTAGTTATTATAAATTGGTACTGTACCATTTAGTAATTTGCGTGTCCTACTAATTAAAGGTTACCATTTCGTGTAGTGTTGCAGGAGTGCACTAGCTCTACAGCCAAATGTCACCCACTACTTTGTAGACTTCATAAATCTTAAACTTTCTCTCCTCCCAATAAAATACACACTTGATCAATGGCTACACAATAATGATGTTATATTAGTTCAGGTTAGATATAGCTTTCCCCGCAAAGCGCCTATGTAAACCATTCATCTAAACATGCTCTCCTGATTGACCACGGACCAAACAATCCCATCTTCAGCATTACGTCATGCAGCAGCAGTGGAGCGAGCTATATCATGCCCTGTGCAGCCTCCTGGTCTATATGCATACATTAGTTCACTCGGACCTGGCATCTTTTTGTGAATTAAACCCATGTGACCGTACAATGATGTCATTCCCTATCAGGCTCGTGACTGGCTTGCTGGGATGCATATAGGGAGTGTGATTGGCTGGCAAGTTGTGATAGGGGACTTGACTGGCCAATGGAGAGATACTGGTGAACGTCTTGGTGCAGAATCCCACTGAGAATGAACAGTATATAAAAGCTTGCTGTGAGTGACTGTTTAGCAGATTCACAACTGATAAGAAGTGGCAACTTAAAACTGCTCCTACAAGTCTCAGTAAGTATATTTTATCTTTATTTCATTGCATATTAAGTTTTTCAAAAAGTAGTAAGTTGTTATTAATGATATTTGCGTAATGCATGTTTAAAGGAAGATGAGAATAATTAAATACAAAAAAAAACTTTAAAACTAAACTGCAATGGTGCGGGTTTGTGGACTTTCTATTATTTTTAGCCCACTGCAGTTAATTTCACTAATGGAGCAGCAGCAGAATTGGCTGGCACTGTATCATAGATAAGTCAGTGACGTTAACACTGAGGCGGTATAAAGGGGGGAGGATTTATACCTCCCAGTATATGTGATGGGGGGGAAAAGCTTGGACACATAATGAAGACACACATCCAATGCCATTAGGTTTTATGGCTCGGGGTCACCGTGTGTGCAGTGCTAAAACCGTCATCATCTCTAAAACTCAATGTGTTTTTATAGGAAACCATGATAACACTCAAACTGTGGACTGTCCTTGTCGCCTACGCCCTGGTCATCTGCCAGATATATGCAGCCCCATCCAGGTGAGGCAACAGATTGTTAAAATATTTATGATAAAAAGTTATTAATACTCATTATATGGCTTTTCCAGATCTAGCAGGGAGTCAGATGGGATCACACTGTCAGAGGAAGAGGCTCAGAGATTACTCAATGCCATCAGGGAGTTCATGCAAACTACTTTAGACACACAGACAGCCGAGGAAAACAGGTAGAGCTTGTTATTTTGTGGTTTTCAGGTTGGATCACGCAAAGAGGGAATTATTCAGCAAACTTATTTTAAATGGTCCAAGAAAGCCTTTTTGGCATTGTGCTCCCTCACTGCAGAAGCACTCATCTAGACTGCATTAAATGAAGTGGTTGGAGACTGGACTGGCATAAAGATTAAATATACACAACTGGGCTTTATCAATGATGAGCAAAGAAGAGTTTGTCAAAGCAGACTGAAAACTTCTTCCATTTCAGAGATACGTGCTGATTTAAATTTCCAATGTTAAGGAATTACAAAAGCACTTCATCTGTTGTTTAGTGATCTATACATTGTACTTTTAGTAGCGATCTTGATTCAAACTGAAATTATCTGGCCTTTGCTCATAACCGCACTTTCCCCAAAATATATATAAATTTAAGAAAATGTTTTCACTCAAATAAAACTTTGAACTGCGTATCCTAGCAGCATAGCAGTGTGGTCGCGTTCTCCATGTTTTAATTTATTAGCATGACGTCATTATTTTCTTTGCATGTCAAATACTCGCATGTTCACGTTGTTTATTTAAGTGCATGGCTTACCTTTGTGTCTCTAACAGCCCGGATAGACCCATGTCCAAGCGGTGCACTGGCTTGAGCACCTGCGTCCTGGGAAAACTGTCCCAGGACATTCACAAACTGCAAAGGTTCCCCTACACCGACGTGGGAGCAGGCACCCCTGGGAAGAAGAGAAGTGTAGCTGAACCATTTGGCACGCCTTTCAACTAACACTTCATCCATTTTAATTCATTTCCATTGACATGTCCATCCAGCTTTGTACAACCTGCATGTAAACTAACAGCCATGAAAGTCTTTGTTTTTTTGTAGAATTAAAACAGCTTTCATTGTATCATTGTAGACATATTCGTAGCTTTCTCAATTTTATCAAAAAATTAGATTTTCGCAAAATAAAACTAGGTGTAATTGTACAATTTTGGTAAGACATATTCCAATTACTTATCGATTTTTATTCTCTAAAAGAGTAAATGATTAAACTATTTTGTCTTACCTCTTCCAAGCAATACAACATTGCAGAAGCGCGGATGCAACACGGCTACGTGCGTCACCCACCGCTTGGCTGACTTCCTGAGCCGCTCGGGGGGACTCGGCTACAGCAACTTTGTGCCGACTAACGTCGGAGCGCAGGCTTTCGGCAGAAGGAGGCGCTATGGAGCCGCGTAAAACCAGCAGTAGCAGCGGGTAATGGAGCACTCTGCGTTTATGAGCTTATGTTATAATCAGCATTTTCTATAATAAAGAGGTCTTTACTGCTGTAAAGTAACCTAATGTAGTTGAGTGGCAATTAAAGCATAGCATTAATGTGTTTCATGCCTTTTCCTTTAAATGCTCCAATGTCAAAGTCAAAAGTAATCTATATGACTTTCTTTTACTTTCAGCTCGGAGTCGTAATGAACGTGGAGTACTTGCATCATAGAGATTCTCATGCAGTAAATGAATGAACTGTGATTTTGAGCAGACCATGGCATTATTTCACTGCTTCAACAGAAAGTAACTGGCATTTCCATTGTAACCATCCGGATAATTAAGAAGACACTCCTCCCAGGAAAGCCCAACTCAGTCCGCTCATAATGATCACTTCTCGGTCTGGCCTTCACTCCACTTGGCTGTCAGTGCCTTGATATGTAGCATTTCATTTCATAGTAACATTGTGCACAATGCAAACGTGATATGATCCCGAATATTGTAATAACTGTGAAATCAAAATAAATTGTATTTTAGCTAAACCAGGTCTGCTACTGATTTTGGTTTCATTGTCAAAAGGTGTTTCATGATAGTAGCATGACAGATATATATTGATACTGTAAAATAACATTGCAAACATGACCAGGGAAGGTATAAACATTCAATTGCAAATGAGGTACAATGTCACATTTAAAGTTGTAGTTGTCACACAAATCTGAATATGATTTTAATATCCCCAACACTATTGTTGTGACAGAAAAGAACTTTTAACACTGTGCTAATGTTCCAGGCTCCTGAACATCTCTATCCCTGTATAGCCCACAGTTTGACCTTTCCATCCAAACAAAGGCGGCCTCTCTAGTCATCTGTTAAAGGCCTAATAGCACCCGTGGGTGTTGTCCCCGAGCCTCTAGAGCTCAGTAACAGCTTCATGCCTCTGAGGCGTCTCTAATTGACACACTTGTTCTAACACTTGACCCTGCATTTAACACCATCACAGCAGGTCAGGTTTCCCCTCTTTTAAAAATTGTTGTAAACTTTATGAATGTAGGTCTGTTCTAGGTTTAATGCACATAAGGAGTAGGGGAAAATAGTTATGTTGTTGTTTTTTATTTTGTTTCAGATGGCATATAAAGGCTGTCTTTGTGGAAAACTGTACATAATTGATGTGTTATTGTATGTATGTTTCTATTCTTGGGTTTCAGTTTCCTGTTGTATGTGACATTTAGGACTTTTCAGCATTCAAAAGATATGTTTTGTTTTAAATTGTTAATAGCTTTGGCAACAATCCTAATTTTTGACCATTCTGTCCTGCTCATTGTGCTTACATGGCTGTTGTAAGATGCAATATAAAACCATTTTGTTTGTACAGTTATGTGTTTTGGTTAGCTCCATTCACTATTTTAATACCACCTTTTCACAGCATCACATGTAAACTTGTATAGACATAGAATCATTGAGCTGAGGGTCTCGGAGGAGGTGTCAGACAGAGCTGTCACCAGTCACTGTCTGAGGCTCAGCTGGGACTGTGCTTTGAGTTGCTGTTCTGTAACACAGCCCTTGGTAATGACTGGAAGTTTAGAGTCTAATTGAGTTTTGTAACAAGTCCACAGTTTGAACCTGTGAGCGAGGCAGGCTTACAGGCCGGATGTAAGCTGAAACCAGTTAATCAGTTGATCACAACTAATTGATTATTGAACTAATACAGTAATTAAATCAATATTATCTAGATTATACACAGACTCCCAAACATGTTATGTAATGAGGGAAGAGGTTCAGACAGATCAGTAATTATACAAAATTACTAATGTTAATTCTAAGAAAAACTGATCCACAAAGAATAACTGTCAGGTTGATTGATTACATTATTATTAGTTAGTTGCAGTCCTAGTCTAGACAAGTCCAGTTCACTCACAGACACATTCAACAATAAGCTTCAATCTTACATTTATCTACAGCGCCATCATGTGGATGCATGTGCACATTGAGCAGTGCACAGTGATTCACAGTGCATGTGAGGACGAGTAGTTAAATGGAAATCAAGCCAGGAGAAATATTTTTTTTCCTGCCCCTTCCTGGGAGAATGTATTGGATAAATGTTTGAGGCCTGTGGTTCTTAAATGTTTCACACCAAGTATCACCTAAAGAAATATACACGTGTGGAATGAACTAGGGTTTAACAACTTGAAATTCAAAGGCAATAACGGTTACAAAACAGTTAGTTGTGTTACAGTTCACTTAAATCCAAGCTAAATGTCAAACTATTCACATTTCTTCATTTTATCATGTGCCATAACTGTGAGTGCATTCAGAAATGTATCCTAATCAAAAATGTACAAGGCAGTGGCTAGAGGCTGAAGATGTGGGGGGGTCTCTTTGGGAGTAAAGGGGACTATAGGATTAGGAAAGAGCACATCAGAGGACAGCTCTTTGGGATGTTTCAGAAAGTAAGAATAACCACAATGATTCACTTTGAACTGACACAAATAGAACAACACACTGTTGATTTCCAATATCAGATCATTCTGATGTAAAAGGTGATGTTGTTTTTACCTCGACAGCCTCAGGACTTCTGACAACAGTGACCATGGAAACATGTGGAGGTTAAAGTTCAAAAGGTCTCTTACATAAGAATTTTCTGATGAGGTTTGTCACAAAGATTACACAACAGTCATCGTTGACCCAAAACGTGATGTGTGAGTGTTTGTGTGTGTTTTGAAGAAACAAATGGCAAATGTGTTTATTGATTCATTAGATCCTTTTGCACTAACTTTTCATCACATTTTGATTATGCACTTCAATATATGACAATAAAGTCAACGTGAAACAGTTCAGTTAGACAATAATGAAAAGTAGTAACATTTCAGTCTGTATATGAAGTCCTTTAGGTTTTATTATTTTATATGTCAAAGCACTTGAACCCAAACATTGGCTGGACAAAAATGTGGAAAGGCTTTTATTGTGTAACTGTAATGTCCCCATTCTATTTAATGCCACAAACATAACACAAAAATATGCATTTAGATTTGTGTCTTGTGTATGAGACCAAAATGAAAACTTTGATTGCTTTGAAGAAATTAGGACATACAAGTTTTAAGCAACAATATATTAGCTGAGTTACAGAGTCAGGCTAGTTGGTTTATTCCGTACCATAATAGTTGCTGTATGTGTTAATACGCTGCTTCTAACTAAGAGTAAAATATCAATAAAAATGACTTTTTTCATCCCGCAATATGACATTAACATTTATGCCTGTTGAAATTCTTTGCAGAAATCATGAAAATATTTAATTGCCAGGCTAGTCGTGAAGACATGTAACTCCACTTCTTCACCTCAGGATGGCAGCAACGAGCCACCCAACGCCCTTATTTACTCTATTTAAATAATGTACTCCGTTGACTATTTTGTTTTCTTCACTACCAGATTTATACAGTTCATTATTAATGCACAAGCTCGCTGTAAAATCATCTGATCAACAAATAATTTCCAAAATTACAATCGATTTGTGTGCGATATTGATGGCGCAGGCTCACAAGTCAAAAGCATCGCTTACTTTTTTACATTTAATGAGTATTTGCAAATGTGTCAATAAGTACCCAGATTTTCAGCTCGTTTTTGGTTACTTGTTGATGGCCTCCTTGACACTGAAAGCAAACAGCCCGGGTCCATTTTGTCCCATTTCAAAACTTCACTCATCACAGGGGCTTATTTACTGTGTGCGAGAGATATTTCTAAAGACAACATTAAACGGACTGTGCTCTGGCCTGTTTTAACCATTCCCTCTGAAGGCGGCCTTTGTAAGTATAGGAATGCCCTGTTGGACCGAGAGATGGAAAGCAGGCCTGTGTTCACATATGCGTGCTGCTGCTGATCATCTGTTTAATTGTGAATGACACCAGACTTTATATAATACGTGTTTGATAAAGATCCCATCTGATGCTCTCTTAAAGGGCCTCCGTGTAGCTGCATGTCCTAATTGTTAGTCTTCTCATTAGGCGGTCGTCATGGGACCAGCAGGGATAATTAAATAAGTGTATAAAGCCTGCTGTGCGTCCTGATCAGAGATGCTTATAGAAATATACAGTATAGCAGCTGACAGCAGTGAATGTCCTCTGATCACTTCTCATATAGTGGACTGGCCATGCTGGAGTGAGGGTCCAAGCAAAGTTTTTAGGTTACATTAAAGATGATATTTTATGCTTTTTTTTAAACTAACATACATAGGTCATTATTTTAAGTTGTATTCGTTGTAAACCACAATACTGACCTAAACCACTTAATAACAGAAAGGGGTCCGTGGCTTCCGGTTCAAAACTGCAGAACTGAGAATCCTCTTCATAGTGGCATTTCACCGTCGCACGCAGCAGATTTTCATTTACAGGTTTGAAAATGGCTATGTGACATTTTTTAACCCAACCTGGAGTCTGAATATTCTGAATAATCACAAGTAAGTAAAAAGCAGTGGGGTAGGTGAAAATAGAAATTTTCTGAGCACTCAAACTACAAATGCGGGACACTACAATATTACTCAAACATGCATGAACCAGTCAGCTCATAAAAGTAAATTTTACATGAGCCAGTTAAGATAAAAATAGTCTGCGAAAGAATCACAGCAGTTAACTGGGTAATAAATATACAACTAATAAATCATTCAAAATGGCTGTAAAAACAAAATGAAAAGTACAATTTTGAAGAAAATTGCGTGCAAATATAAAGAGATGAACTACTATTACATACATACAACATTATTTGTAGCTGCGATGAATAATTAATAATCTTGAGAACTGAATATTAACATTGAGAAAAAGTTGCTTTACATTAGAAAATACTCAGACAGTAAAACAGCAAGTTATAGCCATCATTTAGGTGAACAGTTTAATAAGTCATGTGAGGCCTCATTGCATCATTTCACAACTTTTCAGGCTCTATTGTCAACTGCTTTACCTGAAGAGTCATTAATACAAAACTAATCTAATGTCATCTTTTTCCAATCATTGTGAGGACAGTGATCCTTGGGTCCGTTCTGCACCTCTCACATGCACTCTCTGCTGTTATATTGTCTCGCAGCCACACTTTTAACTTCAAAGCTCTCCCTTGTGTCTCTAGAGGCCGGGCTCAGCTCTGCTCTCACTGTGTTAACCATGACTGCGGGCCCTCCTGATAGCGCCGCTCTGGTGGTGGTGGTGGTGTGCGCTGAGTGAGGGGCGGGGTAAAGGGCTCAACAGGACGCTGCCTTGTGCCCCGCTACATAACCTGTCCCACCCAAACAGAGGGGCATTCTGCACCCTGATACAAGGACGCACTGTTGAGAATAGTGTACATCCAATGTAGAGGCGTGGACAGTCTGTTTACACAGCCCGGTGTTCTGCCAAGCCATTAATGAGGAAAATATTCAAGCTAAAATATATTAGTATAGTATAGACAGGGAAAAGTACTAAGATCAGGACTAATCATAGCCAGAGAAAGAAGTACTTTCATTTAATTGTTATTATCGATTTCAACTTTTGATTATATATGGACTGAACTATAAGCCAGTTCAGTCCATATATCATTTTGAATGAAAAATCTAAAATTTTGAATGAAAAAAAGTAAACTTTATTTTGGCAACTCCTGTACCAATTCCAACAGGCAGAGACCAGTTTCTGCAGGTGGTTGTGGAATTGAAAAGCATTTTAATTTTTATTGTATTTTGCTGACAGTTTAAAGTCAATGAATACTCTAGGATACTCTAGAATGACTTTATTGCACAGATATGAAATGCACACTAAAATATCCTGCCTAATTTACCTGATCTGGGCACACAAATCACTTAGGTTCCTGTGCATATTGATTTGGGCAGAAACTTGATCCACTCTCACCATTTAGGCTTAAGAGTAGTCGAAATAGAGAGGGTACTTATTACACTGCCCTGCAATATTTTTGTTGGTAGATTATCAGGAAAAGGAAAAGAAGAATAAAATAATAAATACATGAAACATTTTAGTCTGTGTCTCACCACATCACTATACACATTTTATCAAATCATCTGATATCCTAACCCAGGTCTGGACACTATCTGCAGACCCAGTTACACGTGGAAACCATGAGGCCCGGCTTCAGACAGGGTTGTGTGGGGCTCAAAGGAACAATGTGCAGGATTGACTTTATTATGAACAAAGCTTTTGTCTGAGGTGCTCCTGCTCTGGACAGGGGTCCCGAGTCCACAGCAGCTTTGAACTGCCAGGTCAAAGACATCACACAACCCGCATTCATCTTGTCTCTCATGCAGGAGGCCCGTCGCATTTGTCCTTTTGATTGTCCTCTGGATCTTCTAAAGGTCTGACTCAAACCATAGGTCACCTGGAGGCTTTTATGTCAGGCAAAAACAAACCATGTATATTCTTTGCCTCTCCTTTTTCCATCAAGGCAAAGCACGTGTTAGCAATGTTAACAGGTATAACCAATTGGAATAATGCAGAAGAACTATTGGTAACACTTTATAATAACTAGACCTTAATTAGTCATAATAAAACATGAAGAAAGAATGAATTCATAATTTACAAATAGTTTATTAACACAGAGCTAGTAAATATGTAATTAAAACCCTAACTCCTAACCCCTTAATTATAGTTCCATTCTTCATTTAAATTATATTCTTCATTATCATTAAATCTTTCTTCATGTTTTATTAAGGCTATAAATAGTGTAGTGATTATAATGTGTTACTGAACTATAAAGAAATCTAGCAGGTGTTAATAAAAGGTGGATCTGATCTTTGCTGTTATAAAATATGCAGAGCGAGGCCCACACAGAGAATGGCTGAAAACACTGGCTCTTTTGAAGTGCTGGGCTTGTGCATGTCTTCATCCACTCGCCCCTGGATGTTTTAACCTCGTGTAAAACTCTCTCTCCTCTCCACATAAGGCCAGATCACTACAAGGCTCTGACTGGGACTTTTCACTGCTGTTGTTAAAGATCCAAACAGGCAATTAGGGAGTTTTGAAAAGGCAGTACACAGAAAATCTAAGGAAAGCTGCTCAGGGTGTACAATGAGAGGGTTTTAAATGAAAATCAGTAGTCGCTCACTTAATAATAATAAATAACTACTCCTTCACTCCACACAAGGTGGTGGGAAGCTACTACTTTAGCTCCTCCCAGGGCTAGACTGATGGAAGCAAAGCAGTGCCATCAACCCCTCTGACTATCAATCACTCACTCACACACTACAATTATGGCAAGGCAGGGTGGGTGAAGTGTCTTGCCTACGGACGCAAAGGCAGTATGCACTGGTTCTAGCAATCCTCCATCGTTCAAGTTGGTGAATGAGTGCTCTGACCACTGAGCCACTGTGGCACCTGGTATCCAGCCGTCTCCCATCCCAGTGCTAAAGGTCTATCCCTGCTTATCTATGGCTGGACCTACTTTGTACACATAAACAAAGATCTATCTAAAGACCCTGATATGGAATCATTACCAACTAATTGAAGTGCTTTAAATGAAGAAGTGTGTTTTCCTAAGACCTGCATTCCTCTGAAAAGTGTTACAAATTGATCAAATAACCAATCAGATATTGAACATCCTAGATTAGATATTGAGTATTAGTTAAGTGTTGTATGTGCTGGAGAAGGCTGGTGTTTCAGTCCCCTGCAGTTATGGCTTTAGTGAGACACTCCTTCAGATTAGTATGCACTGGACATAAGCAGGCCTTTGATGTAGCCAGTATTCTCTTACTCACTCGCACCATCAACTTTTAATGAGACCTGATATCAGCCTTTTTAAACACTGAATATTTCACATGAAAGCAAATTGTTTTCTTGAATACCAATAGACTAGGAGTTTGTCAGGAGCACGATCACAGAATGGCAGGTCAGACCAATGATACCTTTGTGTAGAGAGGATTGATAAAGGGCAGTTTGACTCTCTCTTAATCAGCTGCACATGTGTCATGGGAGGATACTGCCCGCAGCTAAAAAGCACTGCATCATTTATAAGCACAGGTCAGCCTGTGTGATGAGCGCATTTTATCTGGACAAAGATGCACAACTCCAATAGCAGCCTATTTGCAAGCACATCTTAATGTGAGTTAATTGGGTAAAACTGGTAAAAACATTTAAATGACATTCAAGGCAAGGGTTGTCTGTACCCCGCACAAGTTTTGCGTAAATGTGAAGATGCACTCTTAGATCTGCTTTGGATGCAAATTAAAGCAAGATATTGATCATTCAGTACATTTGGGTTTAATGAATGAGGGTGAGGTAGTAATTGTCCTACTGTGTTCAGGTGTGTATGGTCCATGTACAAAAGTCATACTTAGTAATCAACATTCAGCTGACATCATGACAAACCATAAGTAGAGTGGAGTAAGTGGCCAACATCAGGTTAACCCACTGTCTGTAGGGTTTTTGTTTCATTGTTAAGTAAAAATAACTTTAACATACCTTTCGCACTTTACTTCCACGCCTCATTCAGATGACAGCTCTATATGAATACAGTATGAATACAGTATGAATACAGTATGAATACAGGCATAGTCCATATGAAGTGCTGTGAAGCTAATACAATAACAGGCCGTGTGGCGCGGCTGTGACTCTGCAGGTGTTAAACTGTGCTCATGTAATTGGTCACAAGGGGAATAGAGACAAGAGCCGCACACTCCTTGATTTGATCCCTTGGTTATTGATTTCTCAGTCTGCTTCTAACAGAAATAATTGCCACATGTAATGTATTATTCAATTACAAGACACTGCTCTCAAGTTTGGGGTTTGATGGTCCTTTTTGAATCACAGAGACCTATAGATAATTCAACAGTGTCAGCCCATTAAGAGGGCGAATATTAAGAAGGCAGTATGCGTTAATCCACACGATTTATTAGCAACAGTGACAGAGCTGGAAGTTTGCCGTCTTCAGCCTTTGTATAGTTAGAAAAGAACTCTACTTTGCTTCACCTTCACGTATGTTATTGCAGAAAGTCAAAACCATAGATTAATGCATGTTTTTAAAGGACTAATGTGCTAACACTATGACATGATTTTTTTTTTTTTTAAGAGTCTAATTAAATGCAAAAAGTGATAGAGTAAACACACAGAAATCTCACTGTGAACAGATTCTGTGACAAGAAATTTCAATTCTATTATAAATAAAGATTACCTGTCCTTAATTTAACCACTTCCCTTATGCTGTGGAACTGCAGAAGAAGTGCCTGTCTATAGTATGTACTTGTTGTCTATAGTATGTGCCTGTTCTCCATAGTATGTGCTTGTTGTCTATAACATGTGCCTGTTCTCTATAGTATGTGCCTGTTCTCTATAGTATGTGCCTGTTCTCTATAGTATGTACTTGTTGTCTATAGTATGTGCTTGTTGTTGTCTACAGGTTAATGTTTATATTCACAGGGATCACAGCAGCAGCCGTGGCCTGTGTGCACGAGGCCTGTGTGCACGAGGCCTGTGTGCACGAGGCCTGTGTGCACGAGGCCTGTGTGCACGAGGCCTGTGTGCACGAGGCCTGTGTGCACGAGGCCTGTGTGCACGAGGCCTGTGTGCACGAGGCCTGTGTGCACGAGGCCTGTGTGCACGAGGCCTGTGTGCACGAGGCCTGTGTGCACGAGGCCTGTGTGCACGAGGCCTGTGTGCACGAGGCCTGTGTGCACGAGGTCTGCACCAGCAGCACTGACACACTTGGACTGCTCAACCATGTGGCTCATGTTTATGGCTTGACTGGGGGTAATATTAATGCTGAGTCTTAATTGGTCTGATGTCCTACACCCACACAGCTGTCCACTGCCCACTGTTGTTTCAAAGTCTTTATTACAGACACATTCAGTCCACTTTATTAAAGTGAGAGTGTATTTTCTCTATGTGAGAGCCACTGCACAAATGAATGTGATGTGGACCAGCCCTGTTCATGTACACTGGGGAGGTGCATGTCTGTATAAATTATCAGGAATATGAACGCGATCGAAGATGTTAATTGCACCAATGCTTCGTTATGTGGGGAATTGCCATGCATTTCATGCAGCGATAATAAAAATGAATTTTTGAACAAAGGCATCTTAAAATAATATATAATCTACAGAGAATACTACATCAAACGAATAATTCAAAGCTTTGAAATTTATCTTTGTGGCCGAAATGTTAAGTACTATCCCTCGAAATATTCTACACAATTTAAGCATGGCTTATAAAGAAAGAAAAAAACAAAAACTTGAGTTAATTAACAGTTATTAGAGGCCTTTTCAACTTGAATTTGACTTTCAAATATTAGCTCTTATATATAAACTATGCTCCTGGCATCTGCAAATGAGCTTTAGTGTATCTGGCCTAATTAGGCCTCATTGAAGCATGCTCACTGCCACACAGTCATATTAATAATTGAGCAGCATAAGATGTGTTTAATAGTAGTCATTAAAGGGCTCTTCACTCACATTGTATCAGGCTCAGACACTGCACCTTCACCATCACTTCAGCATTAGACTCAGCTACACACCAAAGGGGTTTTCCGTCTTTATAATGAAGTTTAGCCTAATTTACTATATGGGCTTCAAACTAAGCACTCTCTCGTTTTACTGTATATACTTGGAATTACAGCTTGTATTTGGTCCCAAATAGCTCTAAAGCAGAATGTATGATAAAATGTGTGGTTTTTATTCTATGGGCCTTCCTCTCTCTCTCCCTCACTGTCGATACTCATTCAGCTTGGTGCCTCTGATCAAACACACCTGCCAAGCCCCGCTAACATTCGCCGCCATGTTCACTAATTACCCACAAAGCCTTGCAGATTTAGGATCCTACTGGGAGATTTTCCTGCATTTGGGGTCGGGTCCTGGTACAGTACAATAGTGTTTATTTACTCACAGGGGGGATCACCTCCAGGGAGTTTGTACATGAAATGTTAGACTATGGTATATTTTTACACTGCATCTCCCTCTTGTATTGTTAATTATTGTTCAAAAGGGAAACAAGTCTCTATACAGAGTAATAATTGTCCTAAATTATACAGTGAGGAGAACAAGGCTATGCTCTCTGTAATTCTCTTATTTAAGAGCAATTT
This sequence comes from Periophthalmodon schlosseri, assembly GCA_000787095.1. Taxonomy (NCBI): domain Eukaryota; kingdom Metazoa; phylum Chordata; class Actinopteri; order Gobiiformes; family Gobiidae; genus Periophthalmodon; species Periophthalmodon schlosseri. The sequence continues at coordinate 86,797 of KN483618.1, read as the reverse complement.
AAATATGTTTGTGGGAGTTATGGGAGGAATTATGGGTAAAAGGATGGGCTAATTGGTGAATTAGGGTCTGCAGATTTCTCACTATTGTTTATGTAAGTCTATTATTACTATTATTAGATATATTTATGGGTTTGGTGTCTATGAATAAATGAATGTCATGAAAAAAGATGTAGAAATACTGACTCCTCTGTAATGAGCTATTTAAACTTATAATATTAACAAGTCATTGCTGAATGTTTTGTTGAATGTGTAATGATCATGTCATAATCATGTTAAAAGTATGTCAAATCTAATTCTTTATCAAATATCTGTCCAGTAATATAAGGCTGGAAAATGCATGGGTCTACTTTTACAGATGCTCAGGTTTGGTGTAAACTGCATCACTGTGAAAGATAGATAGATAGATAGAGAGAGAGAGAGAGAGAGAGAGAGAGAGAGAGAGAGAGAGAGAGAGAGAGAGAGAGAGAGAGAGAGAGAAGGAAGGAAGGATAAAGTAGAGAGAAAGACACAAGGTCAATAATGTAACAGAATGTTTACTTGGCTCTTTGATTCTCAGCTGTACACGTCTGTAAACAGTATCTGTATTATTTATGGAATGCACTGTTTATTTTCTATATATTGTATTATTGAAAGAATCAGTTGGTAAAAAAGCTGTGCCACAAACAAGAGAAATAATATCCATTTATAGAACTGTCATCATAAAATAATAGATAGAGTTTGTGGTAGAGTTTATAAAATGGCTTGTGATGTTTATATGACAAAATTAAAACATAAACAACATATCTGGTGTTGAAAATGAAATATATATTTTTTAATAATCATCCATCTGAGTTTGACACAGAGGTGGGTGGTTTAATGATATTTGCAGATCTCTGCAACTTCTGAATTACATTTTACAGTAACTTTAGCCAACCTGAGGATTTCAGTGTAAAGTACATCATGCTTTTTCTGTACTATGATTGACATGGTGTGGAGCCACAGAGTATTTTATTTTATAGCTGAATGATAATCTTATGGGACCAAAAATACTGATTTCTGTGTAGAATTCAACATTCCACTTAATATAAAGTTGACCTCTGGTGCAGTTACTCTATTGAGCTCCAGTCAGTTGTATCCAATATACATTTTGTCCACACTGGGGAGTGTTTACAGCCTATCCATTTAAAAACAGGAACAAGTTTTGCTTAAGTCTGCTTCTTTCTGCATGGTTAGCTCCCAGTGCTGCGTGATGGGAGGGGACACTGTGGATGAAGTGCCCCTGTGCTCTTAAATACAAAACTTATAGAGACTACACTCAAAGCAAAGAGTGAATCTGCAGTACAAAAAGACAAACTCTATAGGTAAATTTACATACTTGCTTCTTTTTTGCTCCCTTTTTTTTCGTGTTCTACATTATTAAAGGACCAATATTACACTATTTTCTGATCTATGTTATAATGTTGTTTCCTCATCAAAAAAATACCTGGAGTTGTGTTTTGTTTCATTCACAAATGTTTAACACACAAACCCTGCATATTTAGGCTGAGTTCTTCTCTCAAACAGAAAACACTCCAACATGTGGTGTCATGTGGTAATATAGGAAATGCTCCACTGTGTTTTTAAGCTCCATACACCTTTACTAGAATTATTTGGATGATTTCAGCCCTGGAATTGCCAATCTCTACTGAACAAAAGGTAAAAGGTATCTGATAACTTGAAAACTACTGATTCATGACATCACAAGGTGGAATAGAGCTTGGCGATGTAGACAGAGTAATAATAGGGGTTACTCAAACATGTGTGAAACTAAATGAAACAATGATTTATGCACTGTTTAGAGTCTAGTGTAGACCTATTATTTATTAGTGAGTCACAATTTACTAGGTCATACACAAAATTGCATTAATTAATTGCATTATTTTGAGCCACAATGGTAACTGCAACTAAACTAAACTAAATACCCCCTGAATCTTTCTATTAAAAAAAGGAAAACACACATGTAATTTTTGAATTTTTTTCTCTATCCTGAGAATCAAATTTAACAGCATTTAGCATTTAAATCTATCTGAGCTCATAATGACTTGAATGTACTTCGCAGTCACTGTCATACATATACAAAGAAATACATAAACCAAGACACAGACCAACAGCATATATGGACACAGACATTTCCTCACGATTATAAACTGTTGGTTGCAGTGTGTATGGTTCGAGTTGGGCATGTGACACTGAACTTTTAATTGTAAATACTGAAATAATCTGACTCTACACTAGTTTGAATGCTTGAACTGAGCAGCAAAATGACATCTTACGCCAGTGTATAGAAGCCATTTGATTATTAAATATATTTGTATTTCACATTTTAATTTGAATGACTGAAATAATATAACTCTATACTAGTGTGAATGCTTGAATTGTGTTGCTAAATTACATCTTGGGTGAGTGTATAAGCCACTTAAGGTTGGACACAGTCCACAGTCACAGTGCAGTAGTGTCAGTTAGTGTTATACATGCAGCCTAATGAAGATGAAAGCCTGTATCCTGATGTGAGTACTGAGTACATATGTCTGAGCAGGACTCTGTGTACATGGACTCATGCCATCACATTTTCAACACAGCACCCACGGGACAAGAACCTACGCAGTTTACCTCAGACCTCTTTAACAAAGTGTGGACTGTCTGTTACCTCTTGGTCTGATCAAACATTTTCCTGTAGAGCAATGAAAGGTAAGCTTTAGAATGCAGCATTTAAGGTTTTGTATTGCCAAACTACATTTTTGCAAAGTTTGATACAAATTAATCTACATTTTAAATTGAATA
>KN483618.1:68128-83913 GCA_000787095.1 Periophthalmodon schlosseri | reverse complement strand
TAAATGTTTTTTTGTGGCTTGAGCAGTGTAAAACCTTTTTTGTCCTACAAAATGTCCTTTCAGATTTGACAATAGTTTTGTATGTAGTGTGCATTTTAATATGCTAGATATATACATGTCTCTTAATGTATCTGGGTGTGGGAACACAAAGAGAGAGAGTTGTGTGTGTTCTTGTGTGAGGCTAAGTTAACAACAAGGATCAAATTATTGGGGACAATTAGGATATCTAACACACAATTCGATATTATTTCTAAGATTTCATAACATCAATAAAAAGACGTGCACAAGACAAGAAAAAGTGACTATTAACTCCTGTGATGTCTGCCACATTCACAGCAGACAGTTCAATCCATTCCCCTGTAACAATACGGCCTGATGTCTTTATTGGGGCTTTTTATGCAAATCAAAACATAAAGCTGCTTGTATTAATTGCCCAAATTTTCACAGCGGGAGGCAGCTTTGAAAACAAAAATACTGCGCCCCTTGTACCTGTCCCTCACTGACATCAGCCCCTCCACCCTGAACCTGCCAGGGCGACCCCACGGCTGCCTTCAAACGCAAATCAAGACGCTTAATAGCAGCTGCCATAATACCAGCGCTTTTAACCACCGCTGCCCCCTCCCTCTCTTTTAACATCTCACCCCTGCAGAGCAAAAGAAACGCTCCTCGCCAATTTCATTTCCACCAATCAATACAGCTACTGTGCCACGACTGGGCCAAATGAATCACTTTTGGATTTGGAATAAAAGATAGGTGAGTTAGAATGAGCTGCATTATACAGATTATAATTTAACAGACAATAGGACTTTAAAGAGACAGAAATGTCTTTCTTGGGAATGGAATTGTAGAAAATGTATAACCTAGATTTGACACATTTATTAAAATATTGTGGATGTTATAGGCCAATTATCTTTAATAGTGAAATAGTATTGAATTTGTAATAATTAAACACAAATTAGAAACAATATCCTAAGAGTTACTTAGGACTTAAGAATCATTTCCCCTCAATCTACTCAACCCATCCCCGCAAGAAGCTTATTGATTATTGTAGATACATTTAAATCATTTTAAAATGTTTTTTTTTTCTTCCTAATAAACACTTCCTAATAATCACTGGATTCATATATGCATAACTAAAACATGCAGAAGTATTACAGAAGTGTTGTTTTTCTTTTATGTGTCCAAAAGTCGAACACAAAGTATAACATGTTTAAGAAGCTCGAGCAACTGCAGTAGTGAACCTCGTGCAACTGCAGTACCTTTTATGGCCAAGTGGGGGAGCCAAAAACTCAGCATTTAAACAGTCCCCCTCAGTATAAATGGGTTGTTAGAATTAAGAGTAGGCCCTATTATCACTTAAAAATACAACACAATACAATTTCGTATTCTTTTCACTGCATTGTGTCTTAAACATAGTGTGATTCTTGAACTAGTTAAACTTACACAGCTAAATATTTTTTCAAGAAAAAAGTTGACTACTTATATTGAGAATAACTGCTTTGAGTGTTTGGTGCCACAACATGAAAAAAAAATGTAAACTATAAATATATGACAATAATTTTAAAAATATGTGTGGTCACTTTTTCACAACTAATCAATTTTAAACGGAAACATAGGTGACAAGCATGATGAAAAAAAACTACTCTGAGAATTCAAAACTTCCAAATAAAAATACTAAAATAGAAGTTGAAATTATGACTTAACTGTACAATTTATTTGAAAAGTTACTCAGTTGATGTAAGAATAATATTACTAGTATGACTTCTGCAAATGACCAGAGTTTCTTGGATGGTTTGTATTTGTCCATGTGTGTTGAGGTGTTTACCCTGAACTAAATAACACTAAAAAAGAACGCCTTATTTTCTAAGCAAGCCCCGACAGCAGCTTCTGGGCGATGGATGAATAATGGCTGAATTCAAGCCTAACACATTCCACACTCACATGGTAAAAAAAGCTAATAGCCAGAGCAAAACAAGCACATTTTTTGAACATTTTACAATTAAGAAACAGCTTTAGTGATTGAATATCAGGGAGGCGGCTGGGGCACGCCTGTGTGAGGGAGATGAAATGCATTGCTGCTGGTTGTGGAGATTGCTGAATGCTTCACAAGACCCTAACTATTTAGATGTGCCTCAACAACACTGGAAATGACTCAATTTGACACGTTGTGCACAGAAAATATAAGTATCTGCATTTGTGCGAAGGGGAGAAAATATGAAAGTCATTGGCGTCCGGAATAAATGGGAAAAGATCAGATGAGAACATGTATTTGAATATGGGAAAAAACAAGACATTTTTAAAAGCGGTTTTATATTTGGTGTTTTGTTGCCTATAGTGCTCACACAGGTTTGACTCAATTTTACAGTCGCTGAACATGTTAAAGGAGAGGGGCACAGATGATCAAATACAGGGGCGAAGAGAGAGAAGAATGCAACAACGCCGATTTTTGAAAGTAGAAACCATAACCACAACAAAAAAAAAAGTCTGTGAATCGCTGTAAATCTCTGTAAATACAAATGCTGTTTAAAAATATTCTTAGTAATAAATATGCTCCAATAACTTTTTAAAAAATTACTTCTCATATCAGATAAATTAAATGAACTCAATATTTCAAGATTAGATGGTTTTATTATTCAAAACTGAAAATTCTGTTTAATTTTGTATGCAAATGGTATTTCATTGCCAGCATCTCTCCATTCACATTTCCACACACCACATCAAAACTAGGGCTAAACAGGCAACTAGACAAGACCTCAACCAGTATTAAACCAAAACAAGATGCGGACCAAACCAGTCTAAACTAGGGCCAAGGACCATATCAACAAGTGCGAACGCAGCATGCACAACTTCAACAGATCAAATTCACCGTCGTAGCCTTTACAATACGTCTGCATATTTGTTCACCTGTACAGCCTTATAGTCCCAACCCCAGACTCTGATCTTTTTACCGGGTGTCCCCTCTCTCTCCTGTCTCTCCTGACATCTCTGTACTTACATTTGGCAGCTGTTGGATCCACTGAGCATCGCGAGCCTGACTTCTCCATTTTATCATCCCCTAGTTAGAACCCAGGCCAGAGAAATAATTCTGCAGCAATTACCATATGTTGTGATTGTGGTTTTGGATCAACACTACAACATCTGTGGTATACTGGCATCAGGGGCACTGTCAGCCGGACTTCCCCCTCCCCAGACAGCGTTCCTGAGCTGCATGGAATGAACAGGTGCTCTCCCGCTGTAGTGCGCTCGGGGCTGACCGCATGGCTCTTCTCTGTTAAAGGTTTTATATACACGCTGCATGTGCATAAAAGAGTAATTACTCACTCACACACTCTTAAGGCAGCGGGAAAATGCACAGTCATGTATTCAGTGTCCAAGGACTTGACTGCATCCAAACAAACTGTGGACAACAACAACAAAATGTCTTCATTCACATCATTATTTTAAGAGTATGTTTAAGTCATGGAATATAGACACATCAAGGTAAGGTTCATTATACATTTAGTAGTATTGGTATTAGTTAACGATCCTTTATTTACACAATGTTTGAACACCATAAATATTTTTTATTCGTAGAGCTGGGCAATATGGGAAATGTAAAAAGTATCATGATTTGTACTCAGAATTATGGTTTTCAATTAGATTTTATTTCTACTAATTAAAAATAAATAAAAATGTCTTCCAATATTTTTAATCAGTATCATTTAACACAAAAATAGCCCAATGTCTTCCACCAAAGTCAGAATTCTGCTCCAAACTTCATGCTTTTACTGAGAGAGGATTGGCTGTAGTAATTTTAAAGACCCAATCTGATCTTTAACGATTTCAATTAAAATTCAATTAATTGCATAGCCCTATTTCATTGTCATTTTGTGAATTCTGAAACTTAAACCAAAAACAACAACAATAATAATAATAATAATAATAATAATAATAATAATGGGGTGTTCGCCCCCTAATCTGAAAGTTAGCAATTCGAAACCCGCTCTTAACATAAACATCACTGGGAGAGTGGTCAGATCCACTGACTCACAGGTTGGCAGTGTGATTCCAGCTACCGCAGCTGAATATTGCCATGAGTCCTTGGGCAAGACACCCATCTCATGTCTTTGTGTACTGGTGTGTGAATGTGTGTGCGAATGGGTGAGTGGTTCCTTGATGTAAAGCGCTTTGAGTCCCTTGAAGGTGGAAAAGCGCTATATGAAAATGTGACCATTTACCATAAAAGGGACAAATCTTTGTGTAAATTTGGATTACGTGTCGTGCTTGTGCTTTGAGCACAATTTCCCAAAGTTGCTCCAGCATAATAATGGCTAGACCATAAAGAACCAGTCATGTGTAATTACAGAGGATTGCTTAATGACCAATGCCCACTTCAACTATTAGCTCCTTTCTAAATGAACACAGACGTGTGCAGGGCATCAGCAGCGCTCATCCCCCTGGCAAGGATCACAATAAATGAGTGTAAATGAGCTCTACATACTGAGAGATTTAAACAATTCATTATCTCTGTAAACTAGAAACATCCATCAACATTTGTCACAGGACAAGCAGGTGTTGTGTTTTCTCTGGGGTTAGACAAGAGCAGCAGAGGCAAATCTCAAAGGTATTCAGCAATGAGCAACATTTCAGAGTTTTTAAGACATGTGTCATTAAGTTGTGTAAGTTATGTTGTTCTTGAGACTTCATTTTGCATGCCTATTATTTATATGATTACATTTTAGTACATTCTATTATAATAGCTCCTCGTTATATGTTTGAACCAAAAAAGTGACATTAAAGCTTATTCTGAAGTCTGAATATGTTTAGTAAATGAAAATAGGACATAGTTCCATAAACCATGTTTCTAACAAAAACATAACTTATGAGGTGTAACAGCGTCACACCAGTGCCATAGTAGAAAGAGGGTTGCAGTAAGAGTATTTTTCTTGTGTACAGACTGGGCGAGTTACTTCTAGCCCCTAGTACTCTCCCATGGCTTTGGCCGACCAGTGGCCAGTGTCAGATCTCCTAAATCACAATAGTTTACAAGGCCCGACCCCGGACTTGGAGCAAATTCATATTTCAGCTCAGATTTATTGCATGTGACACAAACACATGAGGGGACATTTAAGTCAATCATTCCCCACCATGTCACCTCACTAATTCACCAGAGCTGCAGCAATTAATATTTTAATCAAGCCAATTCATAAAACAGCCCAGTCCATAAAACAGTCAGAATGCTGCCTTTGCCATCCCATCAAAATATGTCAATGTCAGTGTTCTGGGCTGGAGTACACTACTGGCAAAGTCTAGGCAAACACTCCATAAAAAACGGTGTATCGAAGTAAAGCACAGGAAAATATGAACATAGTAAACATGATAATACCTCTGCCAAGGCACTGGTCCTGTCAATGGCAAAGATATTGTTGCTATACATGCATTCAGACTCATGGATATTTTAATTCAGGAGTAAATACTTTTAAGAAAACTGAGCATTTGAGAAAAAAGGTAATTGGTATCATTTTCTTTATTGAGTAAGGCCTGAAATTTTACAAAACGCCAGAAAACTTTTAAACTGGTCCAAAACAGTTATCTGAAGCTTTGTTGAAAAAATGTAACATATACACACAAAACAATATTTTGTCCATAACTTACCTTTTCAAAATAAGTATTAAAATAAGAATAATAATAAACAAACCAAAAAAAGATTGGTTGAAACTAGATGCAGGATCCAACAGCACATTCCGAGTGTTCTCAATATCTCAAGTTTCATGAATTCTGTCCTCGATTTTCACTAGCTTATGTTTTATCTTCAGTGCAATTTTAGAAAAAAAAAGTACTTTATGAAACAGTGCCAACATGACAATCTGTTGTGAAGAAGTGTATAATTAGGAGACCAACACATTTTAACATCAATGGAGCAGCACTTGGCTCTGTGCAGGAAGGAAACGGAAAGAATTAAACACTTAGCGCCTGACCACAGTATTGCGTTCTGAATAAATGGGAAGAATAAGGCAATTAAAAATAAGCTATTTCAGTTCATAAAAGATGGGGTAAACAGTGGGTTAGCAGCGCAGGAATAATCAGGATCACATTTTGTGCAGCCGTAAATTTGTCAAAGCACAGCAGCAGAGACAAAGACCTGGGAGTTATCTCTGACTAATGCCAGAACAAGTCGGCTTTCATGGTCTGTCAAATAATTCAATTATCCATAAAAATGTAATGGTTATAGCTGGGTGTACTTTTGAGAAACCACAGGGACACTTAGTGCAAACACATAGAGCCACGCAGTCTCACTTCTGAGTGCATCTGCTTATTATTTATGAAACAAAAGTGTGCATATAACAAAGAAATATATACCATTTCAATTCTGCAAAACTGTTCAGACTGAAACTTTTTGCATAGTTTTTCAGTTGTTTATGTTAATAATGGTTGCTTTTCCAGCCGTGTGCCTTATCGTTTTTACAAATTTGTATTTTTACAAGTTATTGAAATGTCTTAAGACTGTGTCAAATTTTGTTTCACTATCAAGAAAAATTTTAAAATGTACTCAATTTTCATTCATATTTTACACAAACTTCCAAAAAATGTAAGTAAAATGTTCAGGAGTGTTGGAGCTCAGATTTAGAAAGAGCAGATAGAAGTTGCAGAAGTAAAGGTAAAAGCATAAATGGTTTTAGTGGTTGCTTTAGCGGCGGAATTATATTAATGTACCAATTCCATTCAGTACTTATTTTTACTTTAGTTACATTTTCACAAAATTGCCACAACGTCGAGACCTTATGCAAATCTTTAAGCACAAAAACATGTTCTCAAATAAAATTAGCAGAAAAGCAAACTGCCATACAAACACTCAATGAGTAATCTCTTCTCAAAGCCCAGTATAGTCTGAAATGCAATTTTGTAGATCCCCTTTACAATGACACAGAAAGAACTAAAGACTGAACTAAAGTACAGACACTGGAGATATTTTTCCCATTCATATTGAATATTTAAATTCCTCTCTGCGCGTGTCTGTGTGAGTGCTCCTGATCGCTCGCTACCAATTGCGGCTTGAAGTAGTGTAGATTGCTGCCTTTGACATTTTCCCATTGTGCACAGTGCTGCAGCAGGCAATAATTAAATATCAGGTGCATACGGTGCACTTTAATTTGACATGTGTGCTCCAGGCAATAAACACACGTGGTGCAGTGGGGGCCGCATAATTGCACAGGAATAAAATATATCAGGGTGAGAGGATCATTGTATCAGGTATACACGATGACAGCTCGTTTGATCATTACGCCAAGGCTAAAGAGGTTGGCTAATTACTTGTCATTAAAACTCACCCTCTAATCAGGGCTCGCTCTTGCATAAAAAATGTCCCTATCATGGAGATAAGTGAACAATGCCCTTAACCCTTTAGGAGAGGTTCCGACGCGCCGCTCGCTGTAAGCGCAGAGGGAATGCACTGCTAAGTCATACGTGCTGAGTAGGGCTTCTTTTGTCTGTAAAGTTAGAGAACATGTGTCATTAAGTCTGCCTCTAAACATGGGGGGCTAAAATACAATGAATAATCATTGGACAAAAAAATTAATTAAGTTAGATGTTCAAAAATGCTATTCTGTTGGTCTTCCATTACAATACATAGAGATTTATGTCAATTCATTCAAAAATAACAGTTACATAACTATGAATAACTTGTTAACTTGTAAGTTCAAACAATGTTTTTAATCAGAGCGCCTGGGACTATTTTTGATAACATTGATATATATATTTGATAACATTTCAAGTTAAGTTACATAATATGTGGCTTGTTATAGCATTTTGATGTTTTCTAACTCCCTCCTCAAGCCAAAATGGCTATTATTCCCTCAGAAAAAGTCATGTGCAGGACAAATAAGGCCTGCCTGTGCCCGGAAGGACACCTATTGAAAAACCCATGTTCAGCCCATGTAGACATGCTGTTGCAATTCCAGAATGGAAAAGATTGAAGTTGTCCTGAAGCTGCAGAATTTGTATTCAAGCCTGGCCCAAACATCAGAGCCGAAAGTACATAAACTCACCGCAGCAGATGCATTATATCAGTGTGAGTGCAAGTGACTAGTTCAGACAACACCCTCATGTCACAAAACCAGGGGGCTCTCTCCATGACTCTCTGAGCTGGCAGGAAGTGCTCCAGTGAGAGACACACATGCATTATTAGCTGACAGCGCTGTATAAATAATAATGGCCATAATGCCAAGTACGAGTGCTTGTGTCTCCACCAGGACACTCAACAGGTGCACCTCTCACGACAGCTGCAATTCCATTTTGTTCAACAAAGAGGCTGCCAGTGCGGATGACTTATGTCTGAAAGCTTTGCCTGATCATTCTTTTATGTGGCACCACTTCCCAGAATGCTCCACTGTTCACATACAGGACCTCATGATAATAGACTGGCGGGACGCAGCAAAGACAGGAGCGAGACGGTTGTCAGAGTGGATCCATCGGAGGCGCACCCACGGGACATGGAGTGCCACACGACACATCAGTTATATCCCCCTCCCCTCACACTGGCCCCTCCCTCACACGTACTGACTAATGGTTGTCATCTCAGGCCAGCGATCTTATCCTGTTGTGATGTAGCGTACATCCTGAACAAATGTGTACTTGTTAAGTAAAAGTACTGTCTACATGGCCAGAGAAATCCTCTTATTTTCCCTATAGCAGAGCAAACTGGGGGCTTGTCCAAAGTCATAGCCACCATTATCACACTAGTATATAATTGTTGTTACAAACAAACGTGAAAAACAAGCGTTTTTAATACTGCACTGGATTTATATACATTTATAAATAGTGCTTTACATTGCATTATTCATGCAATCCACACTGGGTTGTGGTAAGCTACTACTGTAGCCACAGCTGCCCTGAAGTAGACTGACGGAAGCCAGGCTACCAGTCAGCGCCATGGGCCACTCTGACCAAAACTCACACATCAAATTAATAGTAGAAAAGACGGGTGCCTTGTCAAAGGACACCACAGTTTACACCAGAGCCACAGCCTTCCCACTGTGGCCCTGTTGTACCCGCCCACAAATACACATAGGTCCTTCCCACTTTAACAGCCTAATGGTTGTCAAGTTTGCAGAGGGCCTTGCTCTTGTCCTGTTGTCATGTAGAATCCATTAGAGGTAGAGGGCATACGGGGGGGGGGTGTGTTCGATTGATAAAACGCTACAGCGAGTGAAGCAGGAGCAGCTGAAGAAAGAGAAACATTTCATCTTGTGCCTGCACTGTTACTCCACAGCGACCTGGGCTCAAGTAGGCTGGAAAATTGATGCTGTCTTCTACATTACGATTGTACTTCTGTGCCATGGCTTGTAAGTTTGTCTTGTGCAGCTGCAAGGAAAGTGGTCTCTGGTGTAATCCAAAACATGTCAAACGCTCTTGCTGTCTGTGGAGGTACAAGATATATAAGGACAGTGTGTTTGGTAGGATGCGCTCAAACGTACTAACGGGACTTCTTAAAACATCACTTCTACAGTCTCTTGGTCAAAAGTGGCTGGTACAAAGTGTGCAGCATGTTCTCCTTCTTTTCATACTAACGTACGAGATCTACTGTAACTTGTTTACTCTCCCCTCCCGCCCCCATTATTTTTTAATTCATTGCCCACGGCTGCCAAAAATGTCAAAACTTCTGTTACAAATTTTATTTCTCAATACTGGGCTCCACTGTGAACTATAGAAGATGCTTTAGTCTCAGTGACAGCGAGCACTGACTCATACTGTGGCTTTGCTAATTAGATTAATTTACAGGCAATTTACTGGGAGCCATTGGATAGTTAAGAGGCAATCCATATGCTTTTAATTTCCGTTTTTATTATATTTTTGCATCAGGGACCAGTGAACACCCAGTTCTTAGACAAATCAGTCAGAAGAGCAGGATAATGGACTGTGTTATTTTCAGCTCAGACCTATCAGACCAAGTTAATAATAATAATAATACATTTTATATATAAGCTCCTTTCAAAATACCCAAGGACACTGTACAGAACAAGGTAAAACACATAAAAAGACACAATACAATACAAACTGGATGATAGTGCAGTAGTGATTGGTTATGTGGTGTATGATTGACTGAACAGATGAGCTTTGAGTCTGGATTTAAAGAGAGGGAGGGAGTCGATGTTGTGGAGGTCAGGTGGGAGTGAGTTCCAGAGTTTGGGAGCAGAGCAGCTGAATGCTCTGCCCCCCATGGTGACCAGGCGGGCAGTGGGGACATAGAGCTGGAGAGATGAGAAGTCGAGTGATGGAGAGGGAGTGGGATTATGGAGGTCAGAGATGTATTGTGAAGTCAGGTTATGAATAGCTTTGAATGTGGTGAGGAGAATTTTGAAGTTGATCCTTTGTTTTATGGGAAGCCAGTGAAGTTGTTGGAAGATGGGGGTGATGCAGTAAATGGTGGGTTGTCCTAACGATGACCCGTACTGCAGAATTTTTAAGGAGCTGCCGTTTCTGGAGAGATTTGATAGGGAGACCAAAGAGGAGAGAGTTACAATAATCCAAACACTTTTTCCATTTATTTTTCTACTTGATCTTGATCCATGATTATTTACATTGTAGATTCTTACTGAAAGCATCAAAACTATGAATGGCCACATATTGAATGTAGCAAACAAAAATAAACTCAAAATAACTACACTTTTTTTAAAATAAAAAATAAATAAATAAATAGCCACACTTTACATTGGTTTGCACATTTGGCATTTCTTGACCCTGACAAGGCACAGCTGTAAAGTGAAAACCATTTCAAGGGATGCCATCAAATAGCTCATTGAGAGAAGGCCAAGGGTTTGCAGCAATGTTAACAAAGCAAAGGGTGGCTACTTTGAGTATTTCAGTACATTTTTTTTTAATTAGTTGAGTTATTTCACTGTACTACATAATTCCATATATCTTGCTTCATATATTTGATGTCATCCATATGTATATATAATGTAGAAAGTAGTAAACATAAAGAGAAAATACATTTAATGAGAGCACATGTCCAAACTTTTGACTTCTGTACTGCATGGCAGTGGTGTGAGGAGTGAGAGAAGCCCGGAGACGTCAGGTGTGGATGGAGAAAGTGATCTTGGACACAAGGTTATGGTTAATTATTGAGGTTATTGTACAATTCTTTGTGTATCGTTAGTCCAGTTTTGTTTTTAAGTTGTACAAGTTCTCGTCCTTTCCCTTTGAGTTGTTACCAGGGTGCAGAGTGGGAGAAAGACACAGATCTGCTTTTAAATGGAGCATGGGAGTTCAGGAGGCTATGAAGGTTGTTGTAAAATGTGACCAGGTCATCAAGTTTTGGCATCTGTACATGGGAAGTAGTTAATATCAGTGTCAACGTCAATATCCTTGATTTCTTAGAATGAGATTGTGCGAGGGAGAGTTTGGATAATGACAAATTAACATTAAAAGTTACAAGACGGTGGTCAGTAAAGGGGAGTGTGTGGGGTTTGCATTCAATGGGAGTTACACCAGAATAGTATAACAAGTCCAGAATATGTCCATTGCAATGGGTAGGAAAGTGGATGCATTGCTTTAAACCAAAATTGTCAAGACACGAAGAAAGAGATGACAGAGTATTACTAATATTATCCACATGGATATTGAAGTCAGCCAGATTAATGGCAGGTGATGGTTAGATAATGAAGAGAAGTGAGTGAAGAGATGAGAGAAGTCACTCTTAGCACCACATTTCCATCTATTTTTCCCAGTATGTCTGTTCTTCTAATATGCCTATTCAAAGTATGTTTCACCCAAAACTGTGGGCAGTTGAATGCAGGTTTCATATAATTATACACGCACAACCTGACAGCCATTCACTCCTAAATTTAAGAATATTTTAGTCACTGTACACATGGGTTCCCAAAGATGAGGTGCATGGGTCATAAGACAATGAAATGGGGGCCACAAGATGATTTCAGGATGTACAAAATAATGGTGCTGTATTTGATCAATTTTTAAGGTGAAAATGCTTTATTTTAGTGAGATTAATGAAATTATTTAATTATTATCTTTATTCTCCTGCATTAATGCACTGCTGTGTCTTAATTGGTCATACACATGGTAGTGATATGTGCTGACACACAACAGCTTATAGGCGGGGATGTCAGAATCATCTGTCAGTGCAGCACTTTGTTGTGATGACGTTTACGGTGACGCACCATATAAGGGGCAGGCGAAAACCAGTGCAGCAGTTTTCAACGGGAAGTCAGCAGATCAGTTTTTATATTTCAATTTAAAATGTCCAACAAATTACATAAGTATTGATTGTGTCATAGATTATAGCTATATAGTAGACAAAGGCCTATGTCTTCTTTAAGTAAAGCCTTTTTTTGCCCAAGTAACCAAGCCTTTGTTGCAGACTGTGAGAGAACAAACACCTGCGATAATGTGGTGAAACCATGAGTTTGGACAGTATGTCTATAAAATATTCCACAGTGCCACTCAGTTTAGTGGTCATTGGTTAGAACTGCATATGTGTTTGTTTTTGATACTCTTCATAAAGAGACCTCTGGAGGCCATGGCTCAGTCCCTTAGAACCGTTCTGTCCACAAACTCACACACAGCTTTTCCACATTGCCCCAATAATGATAATGGATTTTTGTGGCTTCATAAATGAATGTCATTTAACATTATTATTAACTAAAATGGCTGACCTTGGGCTAAAAATAGTTTGTGTGCAGAACAGAGGACATAATTACCAGTTGCTACCTGCACTATATAAATATGTAATTGCGTTTGTCTGCGCTTGTGTCCGGGTCCATGATTGTGTGGAGTGGCAGATTTCCTGGGGTCCTTTTGAAGGGTGCCTCTGCTCTGCCTGAGATAATTAGTGCGCTCTGACCTTCTCATTAGAGCCACGAGACTGTGCTGCCTCACGCCCTCCCCTCTGCCCCACACAGCCTGCCACAGGACAATCACTATATCAAAGCCTAAATATTTATTAAAGCCAAAATTATCAAAACACACAGCTCAACCTTTGAATTAACCACAGCTAATATATGCAGATTTAAATTAATGGTCGTGCCTTACCCCCCAAACCCCTTCGCATCAGGAATGCTTAAATTTTTTATTACATGACCATAGCTCTGCAGTATTTCATATCATTTGTCGTGTCTTTGTTTTGGCCTAATTCTCTGACATTTTCTAAAAGCTAAAACATATATTGTAGTTGACCTATATTTTTCTGAAATGGTAATATGTATATATATATATATATATATATACACACACACACACACACACACACACACACACACACACACACACACACACACACATATATATATCTGAATGAACTAATAACAAACACTTTCATATAGTTTCTATCCTGTCTTTCTTATGGACATTGCCAATAATATGTCCTGGTACAATCCTCAACATTTATACTGGACCAGCATAAAGGAAGGGAACACCAACTTACAACATATTACATCATCATATACCCGGTTGGTTACCATCTGAATTACTGTTCAAATGTTTCGATCATTTGAAGAGAAAACAGATATCTCCAGTTGGAAAAATTGCCATAAAGTGTTTCTCTTTTTGTTCACCTTCTAGAGTTATTAGCAATGACAATAATGTATAGTGAATTTTATCAAGAAGGAGGGAATTATATTTTGATAGCAGTGAAATAGATTTGGCTTTTGGAAATACTACTAAGAGTAAACTATAAGCCACCAGTGACTGTTTCAAATGGCACTTATCTGTTTTTTTCAAATGAACTCTTCATTTGTTGCACCTTTGTTTATGTTGACTGTTGACTTATTTTACATCCAAATGCCAAAACATGCCTCATGCTCCATCCATTTCTCTGAATGTGTTAAAATAACACTTTAATTGATCTTTCTTTACTGTATGAGTAATTCATGGGATTGTGGTCCTGTGGTCCCATTCAATCCATTTGAACTATTCAAAGTAATTATCACCTATTTTGAAAACATAATGTTCATGTGACAGGTAAATAAATATTACAGCAAATAAAAGTATTAAGTGTGTGTTGTGTGGCAGGGTGTGCACATGTGGTGTCCAAGCCTGTATTCTTCCTTTATGAGTAATCTCCAACTCAATTATCTCTTTGTAATTATGTAATTAGTGGCAGACTTCTATCTTCTGAGGCTGTGTAATTTTTGCATAGATGGAGTGCTATCTTTTAATTAGAGTGAGATGGTTGGGGGCTTTTCTTGGTGGTTGAAACAAACAAAAAAGCATTGTCTGTGAACAGTTAGCACATTTCAAACATTAATTCACAACATAAGGCACAGCGCTGAGACAACAGAATGGGAAAAGACTTTGGTTTTATGGAGATGACTGTTTGCCCTCCAACAGTGGGAAGTGAACTTCACAGGAGCACACTTTATCTTCCCTCAGAGACCTGTGGAACAATGCATGTGTGCTGCAAAGTCCTTAGTGACTCTTTAGTCTATAAAGAAGTCATAATTTATAGAACTGTTGATAGTTTCATATTCTTACATCAATTTTTTCTTCTTTCAGCTCGGGCGGTCTTGTAAATCACAAATTAAGGGGATAAGTAAGAGAACAATATCTTTATCCTATTATGACTAAGGTCTTAAAGTGCTCAAAGGTTTAGTAAGTAACATGGAGGTACTGTGTAAGTGTGTTTTCATTTATGATGGAGAGATTGGGAACATATAATTATCTGCATCCCTTTGTTCCCACTGCCACTGGTCAATGTGCAGCGTGAGAGCTTCAGTAAACACAACCCCTGACTGCGATAAGCAAAAATAATCAAATTAGACACAAGATTGAGTTTTATTCTATACCATTTTAATCTTAAAGAGAAAAGGAATAGGCCTGGGCATGTATCACAAGATAGGAGTGTTGCCTTGGCAGAGGTGTGTGTTTGTATAGCTTCTAACTGTGGAATTGATCATTTAATGGTAATATGTTGGATACATACACACAGTTATACAAATAGGATTTACACACAGGTTTTAACAGGAAATAGGCTTGGCTGTGTGGCAAAACCACTGGCATGTCAATGCCTGATCTTGTCTGTTTTCAGCTGCTAAGCAGATTTGGGCCAGGTTAGGACCTGTATTATCACTGTGTCCTTCGGCAAAACACTTGACCCACCTTGCCTGGTATGAATAGCCTTGCTTCCATTAGTCTAGCCCAAGGCAGCTGTGGCTACATTAGTGGCTTACCAACACAGAGTGGAATGAATGAATATTGTACAAAATTGTAACGCAACTTTGAGCGTCTGGAAAAGTGCTATGTAAGTCTAATGCATTATTATTACTAACTACTATGTAATTTCACATGCAAAGGGCTCCTAGATATACGAGTCAATCATGTGCATTGTGGCTACATGTGTTAAATGAAAATGACATGAGGTTAAGCGATTTACTGAGGTAATGGGGGCAGTCCTGATTGTTCGTGTGTGGAGGCAGCCCCAGGCATTATGCATTAGTGTTGGTTACAGTGTGTTATTAGTGCAGTGTGTAAATACAGAGGTGCTGTGACAGATGCGTCCCAGAGCTGACACACAACACGGCCTATTGAGAGCGGAGACGCCAGGACTCGGCTGCACCCAAACCAAGTCATTAGGCTCTGCGCGGCACCTGCACAGTTTCCTCCTACGTAAAGAGCTGTATAAATTAATCAAACACAGCCTTATGCACTTTGATGCAATTTATAATGCACATTAATGAGCGCTGACAGCTGTAACTAAAAGGCAGAATGATCGCTTACAATTCAAATATAAAATCAGTGCAATAACAAAAGTCATTTGCATTCACAATTTTTTTCACCCCTCCGTCACGCTCTAT